>JAJJWO010000254.1:0-64525 GCA_021655895.1 Fusarium sp. NRRL 66739
TTAATGCTTATTGTGACCCAATTAGCGCTCTGTACGTCATCAGCGAATGGCTGTGGGGTAACTAGCTCGTGGGAATAGGTCAACTGATTATACGAGCTGACAGAGCATTTGTAAGTATCACGTGACAAGACGCATACCAATGAAAACACATGCTCCGGCAGAACTGGAAAGTCAATTCAGTGGCTTCTCACCGCGCGGTACTATGTAGACTATGGGCGTCAAAGTGTCCCGCGCGGTACGGAGAGTTAGAGAGTTAACGAGCGGCAAGCCGGCTTCCGAAGCGCGTAACCATCCAGCCACCCACCACTTTCCGTCAAATAGCTATAAAACAGAGGATCAGACTGTCGAGCGTCATATGTATGTAACAAGCAAATTTCGATTCCCTCGTCGCCAATCGGCAATCGTTCCAAATCCCTGGGTGACGGTGACTGGGTTCAATTTGCTCTGCCGTTAATTGCCCTTGTCATCTTGACCACTTCGTGACGCAGGGACTGACTCCCAAGCCCTTACATCCAATACCAGCCTCTCAAGTATGAGACAGACACATCAAAAATCAAAGGGGAAAATCTCAGACCCAGTCTTTTTAATTAATTAATTTTTAGATTATACGTCACGGTGCCTTGCATGAGGAGGCAGGCAGTGCGGCTCGTGCCCTTGCATTGAGTGTAAGCTTGAGCTTGAGATGGTCCAAGGACTACCCAGGTCATTTCGATTAACTGGAGGAAGTGCAATTGTTATTTGACCTGCACTTGGTCTTTCAAGGTTACCGATCTTCCAGATTATCACCGTATTCAGTTTAATGTCCAACTTGGAGACCTCCATTTGGACTACAGTTTTTGCGACCAAACCTAATCCGTAGGCCGGCAAAAAGTTTGTCCATTTCAAGAAACTGAAACGGCTGTGATGGCCGAAGAATACGAGATGTGGATACGTGAGGCTTTCAAATAGAAGCTGAATTGAGAGCTCAAGTTAATTGTTCCATCATGAGGAGGTTGGTTGTCTCAGGCCCCTGCAACACCTGAGAATCAGCCCAAATGACGGCAGGCGTCACAAATGGATAATTGATCGGATCACACAAGAGATAAGCTTGGACCTATGACAAGATACATACCTAGTTTATCGTATTCTATGGAGTACACCGATGACAGTGACTCACTTTACCAAATACAATTAATTACCTTGCCAGCACATGCTGAGCTGTAATTACATTCACATGCATCAATCAAGGCAGATTGAGTTAGTTTGGGCTGTAATCATACAGTTAGGTCCCGGCGGGCCGTGTGTGCTAGCCTCGTAAAGGCTTAGTGGCACTTCGCTGGCCTTGATTGTCGTCAAGAATCCGAAATGCGGTCAGAAATGCAGTGCAATCAATACATTTATTACCATGCGATAACCCAAACCTGTTTGCTGTGCGCCCAACTTCTTCTTTTTCTTCTCCCCAATATAAACTCACTGAAACATAAACATATTCTGTTGAAAAGTCCGTGCTTGAGCACTGACGCTGTTTTACTTTCTTCTGTCGGTAAGTCATTTAATTCCCTGCCATCACCCCCGGACCCCGTCCCATCGTGGGTGGGGCGCGGGGGCTGGGAATGGCCTCGTCTATCACCAGCCTCCCCAAGGAACCCAGCCTCTTGGAAAGAGTGAGCCCTCTTAGTCCAACCATATCTCATATTCTCTTCTTAGCTTGCAGCATGCAGTTGCTGTCCTTTCATCAAATCCTGTTTCGTGCCATCAATTGGTCAAAGTGCGCGTGAGTGAGTGAGTGAGCTAGTGGAGTGGGAAGTTGGTAAGCCTTTGAAGCCCATTCCATCTCCTCATTCAGAAGAATGAACTTTCAAAACTTCAACTTCGACTCTGTGGAAGAACCTCGTACGTGGCACTACACCCTCTTTTCTTGAATGAAACCAACAACCTGCATCAACAATTGGCTTCTTCTTTCGGGCTCACTGACCCATCTGCTCTTACAGGTCAAGGGCCTCCAAAGAAGCAAACTCCCCAAACAATTGACGACGACGATCAATCTTCTCAACCTGTTCTGCGCCCCTACTATGACCTCAGGCACCGCGTAGGGCAACCCTCAACCAACCCTTCAGCCTCACCGCCTGGTGCTCTCTTCTTCGCACCATCACCACCTTCGCTTCCACCCTCCAAAGTCACAGCATCCTCAGCTGAGATTTACGGCCCCGACCGACTCTTTGGTACTGCGCATCCAGGAGGCTTTGCAGCGCCTACACCACCGACGCAGACGCAGCAAACTGTCCCTCCTGGTGCTGTTCGATTTGACGAAGCGCAGTTAGCCATGTTCGCCGCCGAGAACTCAGCTCGCATGGCGAGCATTAAGGATGAGCTCACTATCGCCGCTGGAAAAGTCACGCCGGGTGTCGATGATACGCCCTATATTCAGTATGCGCTTGAGGCGCTGACTCGAAATCACGGCGGCCCATCTCGCGCGCATTTCCCCTCTGGCTCTTCAGGGTACTATCAAGAAGACTATCCGCAACCCCAAAGACTTCCCAGCGGAGAGCAGGGATACTCTCACCTCTCATATCCCCAGCCTGCCTACGTCGAGGATCGCATACCTGAACCGGTCGAGACACGAGCACCGCCAGAGAATATCCCTGATACCGCTGTGCACCATAATGTACCAGCTACAAGTCATGGTATGCCAAACCCTCCCCAATCACCAACTCCCTCCAATCACTCCGAACCTGATCGGTTCGCTCAGCGGGAAAAGCCTCGCCCAAGATCTATTCCCGTCGACCGGGGGCATCCTCCACTCGATTTTAAACCCGCCATCCTGCGACCCATCTCGATGACTATCCTGGCGCTGTTATGCCTCCTCATGATCGCCGCCCTCATCTTCTGCGCCGTCTACTCCCAGCAAGAGCAAGGTTTCACGCCATACCCTGGCAGTATCTACAGCGGTCAATACTTTCTATTCCGTATCCTACCTCAAATATTCGCAGGCGTCATCCTCATCTATGCGCAGTCTGTTGTCTCTGCCTCCATCAGGGTTCTCCCATTCACGGCCATGGCTGATGCAGAGCCTCGAGCACGATATCTGGCACTATTCCGACGACTATACCCTCCAACATTTCTCCTGCCCTCATTAACTGGGCCATGGCAATTCCAGGTTTTCAGCGTGTGCGCGTGGCTTGCCAACTTCACCATCCCTCTCATGAGCACTCTTTTCTCGTGTATCCTTTATGAGCAGAGGTGGGTTTGGGCTGCAGTCCAGGGCGTTGCTTGGACCCTCGCTGCGCTCTACATCCTCCTGCTAGTAGCGACCATCATCCTGATGACGTTCTGGATGAACAAGTGGACGGGACTCTTGTGGGATATTCGATCTCTCGCACACCTTCTCCCCCTGTTGAGCCAGAGCAACACCACTCGCAGCTATGAGAGCGTCGATGTTGTCCAGCGAAGCTCCCTATTCCAGGCCCAGCTTCGAGATCGCCATCTCGACAGACTCGGATACTGGCAGATGGACGGTCAGCAGGGTGGCATGTGGTACGGTATCGGATCCGTAGGTGAAGATGCCCAAGGTGACAAGAGAACATACAACATCATCCCCAAGAAGGCCAGCTACAACATCTCGCCTGCGTCCTCTCGCGATGACCTAGAGGCTGAGGCCCGCTACGCCCACTACAGATACTTGCCTGTGGCCCTGCGCACCCCCGTCATCCTGGGCTCTGTCATCTTCATGACCTTGCTTATCCTGGCTATTCTCATCGTTTCCTTTCTGCCACAGACCAGAGTAGACCAAGGCTTCTTCCCCCAGATCCCAGCGCGACCAGAAAACGGAGCTTTCTCTGCCGCCAACTTCCTCTACGCCTTTATCCCCTCGCTCTTGGGCATGGTTATGTTCCTACTCTTCCAGAGTCTCGATCATGCTCTGCGCGTCCACCAACCCTGGGCAGACCTATCCAAGCCCTCTGGCGCAATCGCATCCAAATCTCTCCTCGCTGATTATGCCGCCTGTCTCCCCTTTCAATGCACCTGGAATGCCCTTCGCAACGGCCACTGGCGCGTTGCGGTGACCTCCTTCATGGCGGTGCTCTTTATCTTCATCCCCATCTTCGCTGGTGGCCTTTTCATGGCCCTGACCAACTTCCGCGGCCAGGTCAAGATGTTCCCCAACATGCCCGTCTTTGGCGTCTTCCTGGCCTTCCTCTTCCTCTACCTCGGCTGCCTCTCCCTGATGCTGCCCGGCCGCCAGGCCCTCCGCATACCTCACCCCGTCGACTGCCTCGCCGAGCTCATCGCCCTCTGCACTGCCGAGGAGACTGTCCAAGATCCCGCCTTCTTGGCCGTCCACGATACCGCAGACCTCAAGTCCCGCCTGGGCGCCGACCGCGCCGAATCCCGCGAGCAGTCGATGTGGTACTTTGGCGTTGCAGCAGGCCGCGACGAGCGCCGCCTGAGCGTTCGCCCAATAAAACGATTTACGGAGAAGCACACGAGAACAAGATCCATGTGATGATGTTCAGATGCACGGGTGGATGCTGTAATGTGTTGTGCGGGAGAGATTTGATGAGATATCCGAAAGACATGTGATGATACGAACCGTTATGATTTGGAAGTTATTGCCCAGGACGCGTCTGGTTTTCGATTGTTTATTATTGGAAGCGTTTGTTTATGCCCTCGATTGCATTGCTTTGGCGTTTCGGAAACAAGGGCAAATGCCCGGTTGCTCACATTATTATTAATTGCTGGCTTATGTGTACGTCGACGAGGAGGATTCTGGATCCTTTACCCGCGATGAGAGGGATGAAATAATAGGAATGTATGTAATTGTTGCTGGGACGCTCTGAGGAATTCTGTCGAGGCTGGAGAAAAGTTGTGTCTCATTTAACTTAGAATGCTTGCGCGTATGGTAGGCGAGATCTAGAACGGATTGATAAAGGGATGAGACCAGAGGTTAATACAGGCTCAAGTGTTTCGAGTTTCAGCTATTTTGCACGTCATGCCATGGTTTCAGTGTATTTTTGTTATTATTGTAAGCTCAAGCATGTGCAATTGCAATGGTGAGACATGACCAGCCACATGAAGATATTCACTCGTCAAAAAGCAGAGCACATGATAGAACAGAGTCGTCTCATTCCACTTCATTGTTACATCATCACAAGTAACTAATGTTGGATGTTGAAGCATATGCAAAGAAAGTTCGATGTCATAAAGAACTCCCCATTGTCTTTTGTCCTCCCGCATTCACACAAGGAATGCTTTTTCATCAGAGGACGTATCCCTTTAGTTTGAGTCCCCACACCTTTGTTTGTCAGTCAAAGACCCAGCCACCTTCTCACATTCATGTGTTTGTTTGTTTGTGGCCTTTTGACTGAACCCAGTATGACAAAGGAAAGATGAGTAAAAGAGTGGCTTGCATGCCACTCGCTCAACCCCAGGCTTTGGGGCTTTTCCGGAACTCCGTGCTGATTCTGTCTCGGCGGGCCGTTGTAGTAGTCGTTGCGTCTGATAACGTTGATACGTATGGTTAATTCATCAAAGAAACAAGGCTGTGTTGTAGGTCGTTGAGACAGTCGTAGTTGGTATCAAATACAAGAAAAGAAACTTTTCAGAGGAAGTGGATGATATGGTCGTCAGCCTCGTCAACTCTTGCTGCGCCGCCCTAGCATCCGCCCTATTACATCGCCTTGCCGCTTGCGTGGTGATGAGGGAGCAGTCTGATGACCTGTCTTCCGTTGATCACTCGCGGATCGACGGTGAAACCAGAATGAGCGACCTCCAGATTCGGTGTCGGAGTCATCGTACTCGAAAACCGAGTGGGGCTCCTCCTCCGGCTCCGCCTCCGGTTGTGGAGTCGGCGGAAGCGGCCGCATGCAAGGGAGGGACTTCTTTGTGAGCATAATGGGAGCTGGAGTTGGTGGCTGGGATTCTGGTGGACAAAGATGTGCGGAAGAGTGGCGTGCGGCCGTTTGAAAATAGGAATCAATTTTAGTAGGTGTCGAAACTCGCATCTCCTGCGAAGTTGTTGGACGGCTGTCCCTTGGTGTAACAGGCCGTGTGAAGTTGGTCTTGTGCGAGTCCGGGGACATGGGGAATTTCGCAGTAAGTGGTGTGTTTTGCAGAGAGCGGAACACACACACTTCTTCGTATGGACGAGGTGGGCGTTGGGGTTTCTGCTTTACCTCTCGAGAGCATTGCCATGATGGAACCAGTGGTGCAGTTCGAGGGGGGAGTGGAAGCGGCTTTGGGAAGGGGGAATAAGTGCCCACAGGCCTTCTGTTCCGGTCACGAGAGTTTTCAGCAAGAGGCCATGCAGTCATGCGGTATTCCTCCGCCTGCTTTCGTTGCTGTTGAGGAGATGGGATCAATGCCGGGTACTGCTTTCGTGGCTGTAGCTCGGTGTTGTTGGTCTTGCTGGGAAGCCAGAAGCTATCCCAGAGCTCGGCGGCATGAGCATGATATTGATAGTCGTCGTCCAGAGAGGCTTCTGAATCTGTGCGGTCGTCAATCAGACTAGGCGATGACCCTTCAGATCCCAGAGACGCCCTGTCGTCAGAGAAGCGGCTTCTGGCATAGTGAGATTGACGCTCGGTCTGTTGAGGGTATGAGTAGTTGGTGACAGGGTAGTACTTGGAAACGAGCTTCAGGTCGGCCAACTTGCTAGAGCGCTCCATGGTGGATCTAGGAAACTGGCAGCATAAAATTAACTTGCAACAATATTGGTATCAAAGTGAACAAGCCAGGGATGCAGACGGCATGATATACAAATAAATGTGCAAGCAGGGTAGAGCTGTCAAAGGACGTTTGAAACAAAAGCGTGGGGCCACCACACCCAGTGTGCTGTGTCTATGTTGATCAAGGATGCCCCCCTTGGCCTGGAGGGGCATTCCTGGATAGAGGGGCGGCTAAGTCTGGCCATCCCTCTCGTCAGACAACCTCGAGCATTCCGGCATTTGCAATCTTTGACCAAAAGCTCGGGCTCGGGCTCGGGCCTCGAGTGCTGAGGGTCTGGTATGCAGCCGCCATCTGCCCCTTGCGTCATGCTTCCGGCTGTCAGACTTTTCTCTCGTCCTGCAGCAGTATGCATCTTTGCTTTGCTACAACTTGCTGTGGCCTGTTTGACAGATGATGCCAAGTCGCGTGTATGCGTCTTCCGCAGAAAGAAGCAATATGAGATAATGATTCGGATAGGAGAATCGGGTCCGTACACAGAGGCAGAAAGCGATTTTGGGAAATCGAAATTTTTCCTTACTAAGACGAACCAAAGGGACACGCTCTATTTCCACACTCGACTCGTGTGCATACTCAAAAAAGTTCCTTTGAGTAAGGTAGGTAGTATGGTATGGTCCGCTGGCATCCAGGCTGCCTTGAAGAACCCAGCCCTTGTATCTCACTTATTTACTATCAATGCCGTACTTGATAGTGGTTTCAAATGGCATTCGCTGCGAGCTCTCTCTGGAAATGCATCGGCGGATTTCCAAGGGATCGGATCCATAGTCCTGGGTCGAGACACCCCAAGGCAATGTACCGATTATACCAAAGATCAGCAAGGGGCTGGTCTCCATGGTCTCTACTCAACGGCTCTTTGAATTGTTGCATCCTTTTGTTAGTGAAGAGGGTCGTGATATCACCACGAGTCGTAGCTCACGCTATGTAACATCGCACTGTTGTTCTCCTCCTCCTTCATCAACACCTGCTGAACATCTTCATAAAACGACAACAGGTGACGCATTTGACGCGTACACACAGGTCTGAGCTCTGCGAAGCTGGAAAAGCTCAGGCGGCCAGGCTCCGATAAGGCATTCGATGTGGGAACCAACGAGACCTGGTCCAGCTGGAGTCGATGGAACATGAGTCGAGCTCACGCTTGCTGACACAAACACGGCAGCTACCGATGCTCTGAGCTTCGAGACATCCTCCCTGCTTGGTGTATCGTCAAGACGAGAGACGGGCGCGGTTTGTGGGTGGAGGCGTGAGACACTGTCTCCGATAGCTCAGAATAACGTCGAATGGGCGCCGTTTAAGTGAACATCGTGGACCTCTTCCCGTAGCAACGGACGTGTTTGGTGAGCGAGGAAAGCGTTCGATATCATTTAGACGCATAGGCCGGCGACTCCGCGCGACCTTGAGGCTGACGGCTGTTCCATGAGAGAGAGAGAGAGCGCGCGCATTGTCTTTGGCTCCTATACGAGAGCATTGGTTGTAGTGGAGGTCAAACGGATTGTATGTTGAAGGAGAGTTTTACTCAGGTAGTAACTATAGCGCGGAGATATCCGATAAGAAGGGCGGGCAGCTGCACCTCAGCCTTCAGCCTTCAGCCTGCAGTAGCCTCAACAGGTAGGGAGTGCCAAGTGGTAACGAAACATGACCCTGCCTGAGTATTTCCTAATAGAACCACAACCAATGCTGAAAAGTGACAGACATTCTCAGCTTGCCAATTGCCATTGGCAGGCTCTTCATCGCGTGCTGCATGAGCATTAGTCTATCCATTTTGGGATATTGTACCTCAGTGTAGACGCAGGGTCCCCTCCATCTCGGATCAAACTCTCCCTCTCTTTTTCTTTTTGAACATGTCGTTCCTCTCTTCTCCCCCGCATCTGATCTCATACAGTTCACAAGGACCTTGAGCTTCGTGCGCCGTTCCGTTTCAAAAATCCAACTTGGTGTTGAGCCCCTTGCTCAGCCATCGGAGCTAGAGCCTTTGGTTCGCCCTTCGCTCGACAGTTTGGGCGATGGGATGCATGTCTTGTCTTGAAAAGCCTTGTCGGATCCTCAGCTACAATGCCAGGGCCAGGGGCTTGCAGCACACAATTGCTCAATTACAGACTTCCCTCGACCTCTGATCGGCGATCGTGCTATTTCCTGCCCTTGAATCTGGTTGGAGCATCGGTCATGACGTCAAAAGTTTGACGTCGCATTAAAGAGGAATGGTGATAGTGTTGAAGCTCGTGGTTTTCATGTACACCTTTGCTTGTATCACATAGTTGCGATCGAGAAAGTGTCATGTTGGTTTTGAAACGATTGACATCTTTTACGGCGTTGTGTCTGTGATGGAAGATGCAGGGTGCTGCATACTATACTAACTTAGATGTGCATATTGTTGAGCCCTGCCCTCGGGGGAGGAGAAGTTTATGACAAATTCTATAGATCTTGCGGAATACTCGGGCAGGATGTGTTGTGGAAGTACGGGTAGGTACTTTTCTTGCATCTGTGATCTCAACAACCCGCGGGTGGCCCGGAGTTCACACAATCTTGGGTCATCAAAATTTAGTTTCGACAGACCGTTGGTAGTTGAGGCCCAAGACGGCCAAGCTGGTCCCTGAATACCACGTTACCCATGGCAGGTCAATCGATCTACATCAGGGAATATCCTGTCAGCTTTTTGTCAGTTGACTGATTGGCCTGTCACTTGATGGTGTTCGAGATAGCCTGGCTGTCTAGGATCTTTGCAACGATCTCGATGAAGCTTACCTGCAATTCTGCCACTTTGCGTAGCGCATCCAGTGAGATGGTGCTTGTGGTCCCTTAGCGGGATCTTTTATCTCAGGAACTGCTTTTCAAGTAGGGGTTGCGTCCTCCAAGGCAGTGTTTTCAGGTTGCAACCATTGTGGGATTTGCTCGATCGTTCGATCACTCAAGACACTCTTGGCTTTGCCAGACTTCCAGCTGGTTATAAAGAAGTGATGGGCTCATTAAACTTTTGGTTTCCCTTCATATCTCACGGATTAAGAATCTACCCTCGATCGAGATCAAAATTGGTAGAGGCCTATCTGTATTTTCTCAAGTGTTCGTGATGGTGGAAGACACCCGAGAACAACAGGACCTCAACCAAGCACATGCAAACGACACCATTCCAACACAGTTTTTGATTGCCTATCGATAACAACAGCCAAAACCAGAAGGAGATGCTCTTGGCAAGACACGATTACCGCACTGAACACGAAGTCTTATCATATCCCACCATTCGGAAGCTGAAGCACTTAGACAACAGTGCTCCTTGCTGAGGACTTACCCTGTAGGGTAGCAACAAAGTGGTTCAGGGCTGATGGACACAGTAGATGGATGGTCGACGCGTTTCAGTGATCGGACTGTCTCACACGATCGAGGAGTTACAACGCCGACTGAAGGGATAGGATGTTACGAACTAGGCGCGTCTCCGGCCAACGATGTGCTTGCTTGCCATGTGCTGTCGTGCAAGGAGAGCATTTGCCAGGACCGGAAACACGAAGATCAAAGACCCCCGACCAACGTGCAAAATCAACAACCCGATATTGGCCACATCTTCAGCTCAACCTGACCTGACCTGACCTGACCTGACCTGACCTGACCCAAGAACGAGATGGAAAATGAGCAACGACGCCGTTGATTGGAAGTGGACAACCCCCAACCGACAACGGGGCGTGCCGTGGTTCCCGCCCCTCCAGAACATCCAATTTGGGATAGATTGGTTGATCGTTGCAAAGTGAAATGATTTGGCCCCATCATATTGCAGAAGATTGTGAATATAATCAGCACTGGATATACGTTAAAGCATAAAATCAACCTCGAAACACCAGCTGCACCAGTCGAAACGTGGCATAACCGTTGTCCCCGTCCAACGCCATGACGCAGCGTTGCACTCGGCCCCCATTTCTACCACCCGATTTGCCCAAGCTCACCAGCTGTTCGGTGCGGTGGAGAACCGAAAGCTCTATCAAAAGAAAAAGCTAGGATCGGAGCAAGGGGCTTTGAGCCAGAGCTGGGCGGTCTAGGATTGGGGATCAAGATCCGAGCCCCGGACGATGGGCCTTGACGAGATGAGCCCTACCCAGCCCAGGAGCCCCAAGGCCAATGGCACTGTCCGCCTCGTCTTGTCGCTCAGGTACAACAAAAGTCGTTGCGGATTGCTTCCACGCTTAACCCTGTTCTTCAGGGGCGGTTGGGATGGGATGAATAAACTGACAGTTATGGTCTATGCGCCGCTTTAACGCGTGAGAATTGGTGGTCGAAGCTCCCAAACGCGTCGGAAAGAGAGGTTGAAGCCTGCAATCTGCCCACAATACACGCCCTCGTGTGACGATGGCTGGGGTGCTGGGAGAAGTGAAAGAAGCTGGATGAAGTTATCAAAGTCAAAGTAACGTGCAAACATCAAACGTTCCTCCCGAGACAATGCCCGACGCATGGTAATTAGATGGTTTCGGCGCAGACGTTTCTATTCAGAGATTGGGTCTTTCTCTCTATTCTTGGTTCCTTGTCATACTCTCTGTATCGTCTTAGTCGGCTACAGTTACTCTGTTTTAAACGACTTCTGTAGTTGGTCGAGGCAGTCACTCTCGTGAGAGCCCGCAGGGTCAACCCTAGTCGCCAAAAGCTATAGACAGATTCCTGGCAAGCAAGACATTAGCAGAGCTTGGTCGAACTTCCAAGAAAGTAATTACCTAAGTCCTTAATCCGTACGAAGCGGTCGAGGGAGGAGCAAATGCATGCTTCTTACTTACCTACCTTAGCTACCTACCTACCTTCCGTAGTCGTCTACCTACGTCAGGGCGCATTTGCTTCTTTCTCTTCCTCCCTCTTCCAACTTCTCTACCCTGAAATCTCTCACCAGCGTCCAAGCAATGTCCCGCTGCGAACAATGTTAATATCTCATCGCAAGCGTGGATATTAAGAGCCTTGGAGAGACGCCATTGGCCTGACAGCAGGGCGTCGTATCGCCCTTGCTTCTTCTCTTCCTTCCCAGCCGCTCCATTAACTTAGCAGCTCTTACGGGCTCCGAGCTGCGCAGCGCATGACGGCTTCGCGACAACGCCTGAGCCACTGCGCGGCGATTACCAAGATCAAACCAGAACAGATTCGCTGGCCGAATACGACAACCTCAAAAAGAATTCAACTGTGACTTGCGGATGATCGAGGCGACCAATCAAGCACACGGCCACTACGCGCGCGCAACTTGCCAACAAGCCCTCACTGCCCTTATTAGGCTCCCTCTGCGCTGGGAACGCAATAGCTGCGTATGTATGCGATTGCGCGAATTCACGTCGTGCCGTCTACAAAATCGATCTCACGAAGCCATTGGCCAGCTTATTGGGCAATCGGCCATCTTTGAACCTGGGGATTTCACGTATCGCAGACGTGCCGTGTGTGCGAATACTTGCAGCTCAGGATCCTCTTAGTGGCTCGTTTCCCAGGGACCTCTTGTCTGGACTTGGCCTGGCTTTGGCGGCCAGCTCCCAGATTCTAGCACCAACCCCCCCAATTTTCCAGCTTTGGGCCCAACTTCCGGGTTCCCTGCCACCAACTTTTTTTGACATCACCAGCTGGTGCCCATCATCTTGGGCTGGCACTTAGACTCACTCTTCTTACCTTTACCTCGTCCCAACATTCCAGTCGGGCAACTAGTCTACACTCTCGGTTCTGTTTCGAGTAGACTCAGACTGGACTGAGACTTGGTCATCCTTCCCGAGACCAACTCTGTCATTCTCAGTTTGAGCTGCTCTACTCTGCTCTGTTCAATCGTTGGCAACGCAAAAAAGTATCCGACTTGTACAACGCATCAAGAGCTCACCCCACTCCACCATCACAACCCTCCACCGCTACAGTGCTCAACGTAACGCAAACCAGCACACCACCAGCGCCCGCTGGTGAGCCTTCACCTTGTCGAGCTCTCGTACTCCAATTCCTCGCCCTTTCAGCGCCGCAGAGGTGACGAGACAACGTTCATCATCTGCTTCTTACGACCGTCACGACCTTAACGCGCCCACGACCCCTACCCAGCACCAGCAACGCCAGCAGTCACAGGTCCCTAGCTCCAGTTCCCGACCGCTGCTGAACCAGACGTCGGATCCCATCGAACGACTCTCTACGCCACGAAGCCTACGTCGAACTCCCAGGTTCGACGCCCCTCCGAATCCTGTCACTGAGCCTCGTAACGTTCATATTGCCGCTGCTTCCCTCGGCTTTGAGCCCAAGGCAACTTCCGCGCCCGTTGACGATCTACCCGAGAACCATCCTACAGTATTGGGACTCATTCCAGTTCGCTCAGCGCCGCCCCAAGCTCCTCGGCTCCGTCGACGGCTCTCACAAGACCTGACTGAAGACCCCGACGAGGTGTCTTCGGAACGTCCTCAATCCCCTCTGAGACAAACTCCCTCCGTATCTGCAGACCGCCAAGAACCTCACCCTGTGGTAAAGATCTCCAAGCACACCCACAGCGCCATCCTCTTTGCACTCGAGGAGGCGCTGCGCAACCCCAATCCCTTCACTCCGGATCTCGAAGAGGAATCTGCAAGCATGGCCGACCTTATGGCTTCTGGGGGCATGCCCCCGGCTTCCAATG
Organism: Fusarium sp. NRRL 66739; assembly: GCA_021655895.1. Classification (NCBI taxonomy): domain Eukaryota; kingdom Fungi; phylum Ascomycota; class Sordariomycetes; order Hypocreales; family Nectriaceae; genus Fusarium; species Fusarium sp. NRRL 66739. The sequence continues at coordinate 13,286 of JAJJWO010000254.1, forward strand.
GCAAGCCAGCAGCTTCTCCTTTCCGTGGTGCTGGTACTCCCGGTCAAACGAGTTCCCCTTCTGGAATCAGGGGCCCGAGAATGATCATGCAGGAACGCGCAGCTCGTGAAGCGCGACAGCGCGCCGAGGCGGAGGCGCAACAGCGCGAGAGAGCAGAGCAAGAGGCGCGCATTTTAGAGCAGGCTCGGAGAGCAGAGGAACAACGTATAGCTGCTGGCGTTGCTGCTGGGCAGGGTAATGACGCAGAAGCGCGTCAGCCGGCGAACCCTCAGCGTCAGGCGCAAGGCGCCTCCGATAATACATCAGCCCGCCCACGGGCAAGTACTACTTCACAAGTACCACCTAATCGACCTGGACGCTCTGGCACCACCAGTCAACAGCCACCCCCTCAAACCTTCACGGGCCCAACACCAGGAACGCAGCCCGGCTTTGCTGCGCAACCTGCAGAGAGCGGGAACCAGGGAGGCGCAAGTGGTTCCAAGCCACGAAACTCCTTCCCTCATGCCTTTGAGCGATGGGAGACGTTGTCCGCTCACTGGGAAGGCCTCACAAGCTACTGGATTCGCAAACTCGAACAGAACAAAGATGAGATGAAGCGTGATCCTCTGAATCAGCAACTGGCTCGCCAGGTGACAGATTTGTCTGCTGCCGGAGCTAATCTATTTCACGCCGTTGTTGAGCTTCAGCGTCTTCGCGCAAGCTCTGAGCGAAAGTTTCAGCGCTGGTTCTTTGAAACTAGAGCTGAATTAGAGCGCGCGCAGGAAGTCAATGCCATGCTGGAGGCTGCCTTGGACCAGGAGCGTCGGGGTCGAGCCGATGCTATTCGAGAAGCAGTTGAGAATGACCGTGGAAGTACAAAGACGCAGAAACAACTTGCTGAGATGCGCAAAGAGCTATCTATATCCAAGGAAGAGGCGCGTCGGGCATGGGAGGAACTGGGGCGGCGTGAACAAGAAGAGCGTGACAGAACACTGTCTCTCCAGTCAGGACAGCCTACGATTGTCGGGGGCGTCCAAGTTGTTCCCATGACCCAAGGCGGTCCCGGCCGATATCAGAGCAGCCGAGCTCAAGGGGCTTACCAAACTGAATACGGATCGGGCTATGCCCCTGAAACGACATCGTCTCCGCAGCACCAGCCTTCCACAACAAGTGCCGGCGAGCAGTACGGCCAACAGGGTGGTGGCCTTCAAGCACCAGTGTCAGAGGGCGGTTACAGCGAAGGTGAGTACGTGATTGATGCAAATGGGAACTTCCTCCTGGATGCCCAAGGAAATAAAATTCCCTTCGCTGGACCACCCTCCACGTATTCTGGTTCTGATCCTGAAGCAGAAGAGTATGCCACTCCCGCCACCACCAATCCGCCCAGCGGTAAACAGGACTCACCCTCAACCTCTGCTGGAGGCGGCGGCGGCGGCGGCGGTCAGTGGACTGGCACATATTCAGATCCTCAAGACTATTCCGGCCAAGGCTATGGGACCCCTGGCTGGGAAACAGTTCCCCGCCATCACCACCCTACTCGGCTGAGCGATGTCATGGAAGAGGAAGATGAGCGCAGCAGAGCGAGCACGAGCCGTGTCTAGGAATCTAGGAGTTCGTGATACAGCACCACTGAAGTATATGCTTCTCTCTTTGCAGCCACTAATTAATTACAACCCAACGACGCAGCCTTGTTTAAAGCCACAGCGAATACCCAGCAACTACTCTTCAAAGAAACAATGAAGAGTGCCATCCGTTTGATAAGCACTGTCAGTCACAGTTTACCTGTTGGAGCATTACTGCATAATTCCCAGCTTTTCCACCTTGTACCTGGGGAAAACGCTGGTGTCTGTACATTCGGCTGAAGGAGTATCCTAGACCAAGTTTGCATTTAGAGGGTCTTTTCTATTGTCATTTCGGATCATGTCCACGGCCCCAACTGTATGAAATCATATTTCGCTCATCGATTAATCGTCTTTGTACACATTTATTCCACCTTACATCAATCCAGGCTGGAAACGAGTCAACGAACAAGTCCATGTACGAATCGCCTATTTATTTTACTACGCATCTGTTATGAAAGAGCTAGGACAAGTGAAGAGAAACCCAACAAGGAAGATGTGCATTGAAAAGGGATGGCTCATTCAATGGGCAATGTCTCCCTTTTTAGTTGCTTCTAATGGCTGGTTCTTATCATGAGGGGGACTTTTGGAGTTCATTTTCTACGGCATTGCACGGTTTCATTACCGAAACACAAAAACAAGTGGTGGGCAGCGGAGTCGAGGGCCTTGGAGTACGGGACATGGAGGGGATTTGGAGTTATCACTGTTGTTTTTCTCGCCCTGAGGAGGGTGAGGTCCTGGCCGCCTAATATTTGCTAGATGGGAATGGTGTTGAAGGCCAGGTCCAAAGGGATTAGAGTACAGAGTGATGTAGAAATTCTATGTACGGATGGACATGAACAGATGAATGCCTGCTTTGAACCTTAATGTTATCGTTGACTTGAGATCACGGAGGCGACTCAGTTTACTCAATTGACGATCAGTGCGCCTTCAATCATATTCATTGAACCCTTAAAACGTATATAGATATATATATATCTAAAACAGCGGGCGCACAAGGGGGATCCTCACGTCCCAAAGTCCTGCCACATTACGAACAATAGTCAAAAACCCAGGACAAGCAAGCTCTACACAAGAAAAAAACGCCATTGGTTCGCCTCCCTTCCCTCTCTCACAACTCCATAACGCTATATAGGTAGACATGTTTTATTCATACAGCTGCGTCGCCCCTTGGCTCGCTGCCGGCGCCGTCTTGCTGAGATGAGGCGCTCCAGGGGAAGCCTTCGCTGGTACTAGCTTGCGAAGGCTGTCTACTTCTGCTTCTGAACCAGCTCAGTGAGAGTATGTTGGTGAGGGCACCAGACTCCGTGGAGCTCCTGTTTCTCTGGTGCCGGCGGGCGACGAGGCCAGGGAAGCCAGTGCTCTTCCTCCGTCGACGGGTCAGTCTTCGAGGTGTAGATTCGGTGCTTGGGCCAGACTCTTCAGCACCATGGGCACCGCTGACGGACCTCTTGGTCGGTATCAGGGGCGATGATTCCGTATGATGTGGTAACGTGTTAGACCGCCGTCTGTTCCCTGGCGTGCTAGGCTCATCTCGATCCTCCAGCTCGTCCCAGATCTCAGCTCGCTCAGCCCACCGGGAGCCTCTCTTGCGAGAAGGAATCAACGGAGTCTCGTCGATCGCAGGGGGGAATGTTTGATATGTATGTGGAGTTGTATCTTCCTCGGCAACGGCATTATCCGAGCCCAGAAGAGATTCCTCCTCCTCGGTGTCCTCCACAAGTCCAAGGCCAGGTGCGAGAGACGACTGGCCAACGCCGGGTGTATGCTGCTCGTCGCTCAACCGCCATGATAGAGCCAACACGCCGGACAGGAGAATTACTGTCCCCAGAGCGATGAGACATGCTCTCAGGGGTGATATTAGGCTTGTCTGATCAAAGTATATCAAGCCGTCTAATATGGCAATGATGTTGTAGACACAGAAAACTAAAGGGTAGAGAACGGATGTCGAGACCAGCTTGAGGCCTCGGTGTAAGTAGTAAAGCTGGCAGAGAGCCAGAGTGATAAGTGCGAGGACAATCGCCCACGATTGCCAATGCACAAACTGATTACGTCCTGCGACGGTCTTGATGACCAGCTCCACGGAGGACTTGGCAAATAATAGGGCATGGGCAGAGAGATCTCCGCTGATGACACCGTAGGTAATGCCTCGAGCTAGCCTGAACCGGGCATCGTGGGAGAGGCTCGACATGCTGTTGATTAAGTCGACAGCCAGGGCAAGAGTGAGGACAAATAGCGCCTGGAGAATCATCCAAATGATATATGGCCTCCTTGCCATGAGCGCCAATAGCTCTTGCAAGTCATGCGCGGGTGAGGGGATTGCTCCAAAAATGGCGATCAACACGGCACCTGTTGTAACCAGAACCGTGCCGGAAAATGACCATGTTGTGAAAGGCTCGCTGAGGATCAATGATGCACATATCGAGTTGAAGACGAGGCCGGCAGCCTGTAGCGTCGAGAGGACGGGGAGCGGAAGTGTCGAGATCTGGATACTGCTTCCTAGGAGATTTGCCACGATAAACATGCCCATGCCGATCTGCCATCTTCTCCTTCTGTATGGTGGTCGTCGAACATCGTGAGGTCCCTTCTCATCTTCGAGTATATGCGACTTGCGTTGTAAGGTTAGACCTAGACTCTGCACACTTGTCGATAGCAGTCCGACAATGATTCCTAGCTGCAATGGATTCTGTCAGTACATTGGTGTGCCAACAGAGCGCTGTACGCAACGTACAGCTATGCTCCCTCCGGAAGAGATGCCGTCAAGCAATCCCATTGCGCCTGTGCCAGGGCCGAGGTCATCTGGCAAGGGAGAGTCGAGGCGGGTTGCTGAGACGTCGCATAGGCAGGGTGCTTGTTTTGGCTAGTCGCTTTATGTTACTGATGTCGTCAAGGATATATTGGGTTCGAAACGTGGAAGCGCCAGCAGTAGGCAAGCGGGAGACTGCCGGGTCGTCGCCGTGTGAATGCGTATGTATGCCCAAGAGTGAACTGGGATGGGAAATTCGAAGACCAAAGAATACCAAAAAGGCAAATAGACTTATATTTCGATGCGATGTGCCTTGAATTCAAACTGAGCAATAACATAGTCGGAGGCGGACAAGCTTGAGTCGTGCGACAGCGACACCTGACGTGAGAGACAGAGACATGCAGCTCCAACACGGGATCGGATCGAATCGAATTAGCCACAGCGGCGGTGTATTTACATAATTCCCGATAAGAATCGCTTATCGCATGCTCTGAATGGCTGTGGACGCTGAAGAGTGGAGGCAGAGCTGTGGCTTGACCCTCCCAAGCTCTGGTTACAAGCTCGATTGGGTGTCGGGCTGCTGGCGTCACAGCACAGCACAGCACAGCTACTGCTGCCACTCCACTCAACCTCCATCATAATCCTCGTCCGCCTACAGCACCTCAAACAACAACAAGAGGCCATCGCCAGAACTTCATCGCCCTATTCCTGACCGCGCAAAGGTCTTGACTCTTTACCCCTCAAACCCGTCGAACCTCGTATATCCCAACAAACCCGCCATCATGTCGCAACACGCCTTGTCCGACAAGCAGGTACGCTGCCCAAACGACGCAATCCGTCATCCCCCCATACCCGCTCTCACCTCCTCTTCTAACGCGCGACTCTCGGAGCGGAACAGGTCGACGATGAGCTCCGCAAGATGACGCTGTTCATCAAGCAGGAGGCCATGGAGAAGGCCAAGGAGATCGAGATCAAGGCCAACGAGGAGTTCGAGATCGAAAAGTCCAAGCTCGTCCGCCAGGAGACAGACACTATCGACAGCCAATACGAGAAGAAGTTCAAGCAGGCCACCATGTCCCAGCAGATCACCCGCTCCACCGTCTCCAACAAGACGCGGCTCAGGGTCCTCGGCGCCCGCCAGGAGATGCTCGACAACATATTTGAGGAGGCCCAGAAGAAGCTCGCAGAGGGCGCCAAGGACAAGACCAAGTACCAAAAGGCCCTCAAGGGTCTCCTGCTCGAGGGCTTCTACGCCCTTGACGAGCCCGAGATGCAGGTTCGCGCGCGCAAGAAGGACTACGAGGCCGTCAAGAAGGCCATCGAGGAGGCTGCAAAGGACTTCAAGAAGGAGCTTGGCAAGGACATTACGGCAAAGATCCAGGAGGATAACCCTCTTCCTGAGGGAATGTACGTGACAGCCCCGTTGAATCGGTCCCTTATCCTTATTTAGAGAGCTAACATGAGCATAGTGCCGGCGGTGTTATCATTCTTAGCGGAAACGGAAAGATTGACATTGACAACACCTTCGAGGCTCGATTGCGACTTCTGCAGGAATCTGCTGCGCCTGCAGTGCGAGAGGCTCTGTTTGGAAAGAATGCCAACCGCAAGTTCTTCGACTAAACTCCCTTGCCCGTCATATACACCTATATGGGTGCGTCTACCTATCCCCAGCCTCCTGCGATGAGTGTACGGTTGGGGAGAGGATCTTCAATCACCCGCGACCCGTATTGTTAATCAGTCTGTGCTTTGTAGTTTAGAGGCTGTGTATCTTGTGTTTGTTGTTTTGACTCATTTGGACCTTGGCCCGTGGTAGAATTGATTACATGTTCAAGAACTCGCTACAATCAACAGTGAATCGCCATATGCCTGATCCTGTACGCCTGGCTCCAATAGCCTTGTTGGCCTCATCTGAACTTAACAACAATAGTGTCCTGATCAGTTTCGTGAAAGACTTCATCCGCTTCTGAGGAGGACTGTTCTGGTACCTCCGCCCTTGGCACAGGCTCTGGGGCTTTGCGGAGGAAGTTCTTCATGTAGTCCTGCTGCTTTGGAAGAAAAGCGTCCTCCTTCTGCCCTGGCAGGTCAAATATGCTCTTCTTTGCCTTTCGGCGTGTGCGAACCGAGTGTGCAAGTCGCTGCTGAACCCATTCTATGACACTTTTGGCTTCTGTTCGAGCAAGCTTCATGCCTGCGTCGTTGATCTTGCGCCAAATTTCCCTCAGTCGGACTGTAAGCTCGTCAATATCGCTGTTGAACTGTTTCTCCTTCTCCGGTTCATCAGATGCGATGAATGAACCATCGTCGACTGCAATGTTGAGGAGGAGGACGTTGGCTAGCAACTCGGCAAAATCTGTTTTGGGCCTAACAATGAAGTCATCATTGTCCAGTAGTTTGATGATGCCACGAATGGTGACTGTATCATCAGGATGATAGCGGCCCAGCGATGCATCACCAAATAGGAACACCACCGCCAACCGTCGCCTCAAATCGTGAGCCCTAATTCTGCTGATCGGCAGGCATGCCAATGCATTGGTCCTTACACACTGCGCTTTGATGAGTGTATGTAACAAGGTACAAGTTTCGAAACACTGCTGATACGTTAGCCATCGACATTTATTTAAAGCCAAGACAAATCCAACTCACAAAGGCGTCCCAGTTGGGCTGGGGGATAGCTTCTAGAAGAGTTTCGATGGCAGTTTCATAAGTGACCAAGAGATTGATGTCGTAGATCAGGAACTTGTCCATTGACATACGTAGCAGCACCTGCGCAGCATAAACGATGGATTCTTGCGACATGTATGACGATATAGCTGTGAGGAGGGATAGGAATGAACCGAGAGCCGACCAGTCACGTCCTTCATAAGGCTCAGCGCCAGGCTTCGTCAGGGACAACTCGGAGTCTCGTTGCTCAAGCTCAGAAGAGGCACCGAAATCATAGAACAACTCCTCCAGTCGCTGTGGCGTAGTGAATTGCTCGATCTGTTCTGGGCAACTGATGAGCAGGTTGCAATACTCTTGCCGGACAAGATGTGACTTCTGAGCGCAAAGCTCGTGAAAAATCCATTCAAATATTTCATCAGGCAAGCGTCCTTGCATATGAATAAGAGTCAGTGGCAGTCCGGACGCAAGATGCTGTTCGCGAGTCTGCTGGTCTCCTTGTGTCAATAATCGCCAGGGACCTTTGTTGAACTTCTTGGGCGCAGGTTTAGGGGTGGGCGGAGTGTAGTTTTCTTGGAAGAAGCAGTATCGAAGTTGTGACTGGCCAGGCTCCGATCTTTGAACTGCTCTCAAGACCTTCTGAGCATCTTGGCCAGTGTTGTTCTTTACGATGTCCTCCATCACATCCCGTGAAGCCTCGTCTGTTCCCATGCGATCGTCCTCTGGATCAGTAAGTTCTGAAAAGGCCTTGGCTCTCATAGAGCTTGCGTTGGTTGCATCATCTTGCCTTGCATCCTTGGCTAGGGCTTTCAGATCAAACTTGTGCTTTGGTATGATGGCTAACGGGGACGCATGGAACTCAACCGCAGTTCTCTTGGCTCTCGGGGTCGCAAAGGGATTGCGGGCAGGAGATCGGGTTGACTTTGCTGGACGACCTCGCCCAAGGAGAGTTGATAGATCCTCAAGCGAGTCGTCTGATGAGGACCCGAAGTCATCTTCATCATCTGAGGCTTGAATCTCACGATCTTTTGATGGCGCCACTATCTTTTTGACAGGGGTAGTCGTCTTTCGACTTTGTGGGGATGAAGGTGGCAGCGGAGACGGTGGTTTTGGTGTTGAGGTTTTGGAGATCTTGGGCGTTTCAGACCCTGATACGGGCCTAAAGAAATTCATAATATTTCCATTTTTACCCTTTTGAGACATGCTGAGCCTAATTCGGAAGCAAATAGTGATGGAATATTTAATAGCATGAGGCTTCGGGCTGAGTTTGATTCACTTGCGAAAGCGATCGCAGGTACAGGGTTTGTAGATGGAGCAGTGCAGTATTGGTGGTGTTGAGATGAGCTAACCGCGTTAATTGAGACGCGTTGGATTGGGCGTGGCTGGAGTGGCTGCTGGTCAGCCACAGAACCTAAACCGTGATAAAGTTGCGAGGTATTTCATGTTCCAAAGTACAGTCAGTCAGTACAGTACAGTACAAGTAAGGTATGCAACCATCTTCAGCTGCCTAGTGCTTATTAGGTAGTTGAACTACCTGTAAAGCAACTGTTTCTAAATGCTTGCTGCCCGCTTACTCTCTTTCCTTGGAGCGGCGCAGTCATCCCTCTTTACGGTGGCGGTTGGAATGAAAGACATGGGTCCTCTATCACTGGCCCCTTTTCCTCCAAGCTAGAATTTCCAGAAGAGCCCCCCTCCGTGTCATCGGCCTTCTAGTCTACAGCTTTGACCAGGTCTTGATCAAGTAAGTTACAGACGTAATGCGACTGTTTTTTAGCTCGGAAGCTCGTGCTCGAGATACGCGGCGTCCATGGTCTGGCGCCTCATAATCTATTACCGACAACGCATGCGTGTATCGTCCATATGGCTGGGTAAGAAAAGGGGTTGGTTATGCGCTTAATGTCAACTACGCCGAAGACACTGAGAATGATCGTCAACGATGGAACCTTGGGTTCATTCCAGCTTCTTGCACAAATCACGACGCAGTGGACGGCTACGCATTGTCGAAATCGGGCTAAAGTCCTCGTGCCTGGCATGTGTTTTGGATCCTTGAAATGCTTAGCCGTACCCGCTTCTTCTCCGACAATATACAGTACGTACTGCAGTTGATGAGCAGAGATGGTGTGTAGCTTATCGTAAATAGATTGAAATTTTGCAATACACAGATCTGTCTTTGTTGATCAGCTGTGTCCGTATTCCAGGCTGACCAGGCCATGCTGCGTCTTACGGAAGCGCTTACATGATGATACTTGAGAATGCCGTCTAGACAGACGATAATGGGTCCCTTGGGAACCCGAGATGCCTAATCCGGGGCTGAGCAGGCGCGTTTCATTGATTGCACTTGAACGGTTGGTCTAAAAGCCAAGATGCGTTGAATGGATCCATCTCGTCAGTCGGCCTGGTCGTTGGAAATTTGGACCTGCAGACGGTAGCCCAGGAGACCCCTTAACAAGGGTCTTTTGGAGTCGACGAAACAAGGAGCAAAGGGCAGTCTTGTTCCTGAATTAGAGCTTCAGGGCAGGGGTCTTTTTGTTCCTTGAAAGTACCCCCAGTTCATGTCGCGGACGGTGCCATAGCTGGTGCGTTGTAACAACGTTTTCGTGTTTGCTGATAAAGCTCGTACGGAAATAGCAAATAGCTCGCCGTACGGAGTATACCTGATCGAGTAGTCCGTACATGAAACGTCGATATGAGTGCAATTCTATGCCAAGTGGAACCGTAAACCGTCACCGTCAGAGGCGACGCCGCGCCGAAAAGGGTGCCGGCGGAAGTGAAAGTGGCTGTAGCCCCGCCGTAGCCTGTTGGTAAGCCCCGTCCATTGCCTGTGCTTGAGGCCCAAGGCGGATGTTGCTTCCCTCGCTCGTAACCTAATAAACTCCGTGAACCCGACGATGCGGAGGTAGCATCTCTCTATGTATACGGACATAACTAGAGACGCGGAGCATGACAAGTTTGCTTCCAAGAGAGGAAGGCACTCGTTGACTGAGCCATATGTCAAGTGGAATAGTGCTCATGCAACACGCAGAAGCCGAGGGACGAGACGGGAAAATATCGACAAACAGGAAATAACATGACAATGCCATGCCTGACGCTGCGTGGGGCTTAAATTACTGGGTTGGCTGGTCGTATCTCGGATGAGGCAGTCAGACGAAGATCTACGGTAGTAGTCGAAGCTTGTTCTCAAGGTGCATCCAAGGCAGTCAAGAGTGTGGTCAAACATGTTTGGCTACATCTGATACTAATAATCCCTAGGTATTATTCATGACATATTGCCAGGTTGCAGGCTTTGAAACCATGAGGTGCAACTCTAAATAAATGGAAGCATATGGGCCGAGATCTTAATTACAGCCCCGGGAGAACGAGGCGACACCGGATCTTAATGCCGCCAAGGGATCAGACCTAGCAAGATCATCGCAGAACAAAATAGTGGATGATCCCGCCTCGAAACATTCACATAACGTTGACGGTTGACCAGTTCCTTTGTTACGCAGCTGCCCCTGATCCTCCCCAGGATGCTGGTCTCGAGCGAGGTCTGTCTCTCGTGTGAGTGACGGGACCCAAGATACTTTTCTAGATATGCGCTATCGTTCATGTAGTTTTGAGTCAACAACGGCCCGGCCGGATGCCGTCAACGTCAACGGAGACTTGCTTGACTCCGTAGCACGATACTCCGGCGCATCCATAAAGACTAGTGGCGATAAATGCAGTACAGTACGTAGGTACTTAGCGGAGGTTAGGTATCCAGCAACGTGAAATTGATTGCTGACAAGCATTTCAATTCTGTCAGTTGCAAAATCCTAAAAATTGCGTCTTCGCAAAAAATAACAATGGAGATGTACGGGCGACGAGGACTTGACAGGCCCCTTGGCAAATTGCAGACGCGGCCACTCCTAGGTTCCCCCTTTGCAAGGGGTAGGGCGATGCTTCAAGGGGGCCAGCAAATACCAGCCGGAGGCGTATGCAACACGGAGAGAGAGAGTTAAGGGATTACTAGCAACAATGCTCGAAGCACCGAGTCATCCTGAACAATATGTATGTCGGTGCTGTATGCCTTTTCTGCATCAGTCATGTCATCCGTCACAGCGTGGTTGCGTGGTGTAGATGAATTTTTTTGGTTGATAAGCGACAAGGTTCCATCGCTTCCCGTCCACACCAAAGAGAGAGACGTACAGTAGCGTCGGGGCCGTAGGACGCCCGAGAGAGCCGCCCGTGTCTCCAGGGCTGAGGTACCACCGACTTTATTTACTGGCCGAAAGCCTCAAGCCGGCAAGGTCGTGAATGCTGTGGCGCGGCGTTTGTGACATGACATGGCATGCCATGGCCGCTACGAGGCGGGATGTGGGATCTGGCCGTTACCAGCAGACCAAGACGAATAAGGGACTGTACTGTGATTATAGTGCCAACGTCAGTTGGTACCCGCTGCAGCCGAAGGGCAGCTCAAGACGATACGATACGAACGGGAAAGACGGTTTGGATGATTGAGCGCGCATTGCATTTATCCCTGTGCATCATCCGCGGTACATGGACAAACGTGTGAGCGAGCATAGGTAGGTAGGTAGGTAGGCCGTCTGGTTGCTGGGGCTTGCGCTGCGCTGCATGAAAGCTTAGATGGCATCCAATCCATCGTGAGCAAGCAAGCAAGCAAGCAATTGCATCCAATTACAGCTACATAAGGGGCACAATTGAGTGCGTCGGATGGGCCGGGATCACAACTCCCCACGCACACCACACCCACCACCAAGCCTGCGCCCCACGCCTTAGACACCCTCACTCTCCACTGCCCATTTCCCTTGAACAGCGCTCGTCAGCGAGTCCCAGCACTTGTCTCGAGCGGGTACCGCCCAGAAATGGCTATCCAAGAGTGCTAGAGCCTCAGGCTTTTAGGCGGAGGGCCGCTCTAACTGGCGGACGCGGGAACGGGGAGGGTCTCTCCAAAGTCCACCGTAGCTTTTTTCCCTTGTCGCCCCGTTCTTGCTTACACAATTCCCCTGGTACCGTACTTCCATTTCCAGTCCGGGCCATCCTCTCGCATCTCGTCACCATCAACAATCCTACTCTCCACGTTCCCCTACACATCCACCGTCTTGACGACTTTCCAGACGGCCCCTGGTGACGCCGCTCCTCGCCAAAACAAATCACGCCGTCGTCTACAATAACAATTATTCCACGAGCAGCTGGTGTTGCTTCAATTGCACCTGCTCTATTCCCTTCGATAGCCAACGCCTCTCATCTCGCTCACCTTCGATTACGCCCAGCTCCCCCAATCTGGCTGGCGTCGAGGGGCCGATCGGGCGTTTGCCCGCGACTTCATCATGACCACCACAACAACCTCTGACGGTCAACTAGAACCTCAGGCCCTTAGTACTACTCAAAGAGCGCGATGGGCTACCCAACGAAAAAGCGACAATACCAGCAACAACAAGCGCAACTCCCTTCTCAGCAAAATGGGGCACAAGAAGTCGGGCTCCAACGAAAAGAATCCTCCCTCCGACGGGTCCGACCCTCCCGGTGACGATGGACAACAACCGCAAGTGAACCCCGAGAATCAGGAGGATGACGATGAAAACGAGAACCGGATGTTGTACTTCAACCAACCTCTGCCCGCCGGGCTTCTAGACGAGAACGGTCATCCCGCTCAAACTTTCACACGAAATAAGATCCGAACAGCCAAGTACACGCCCATATCTTTCGTCCCCAAGAACTTGTGGTTCCAGTTTCATAATGTTGCCAACATCTTCTTCTTGTTCTTGGTTATCCTGGTCGTAAGTTGATCACGCCCCTCGATCCTACTTCTTAGATAACTCTTAACCGTTGCCTAGATTTTCCCAATCTTTGGTGGTGTGAATCCAGGTCTTAATGCTGTCCCCTTGATCTTCATCATTACAGTCACCGGTATCAAGGATGCCATTGAAGATTACCGAAGAACCATTCTCGATATTGAACTCAACAATGCCCCAGTTCATCGTCTGCGAAACTGGAACAATGTCAACGTCCTAGAGGGAAACGTCTCCGCCTGGAGACAATTCAAGAAGGCCAACTCGAAGGTGTTCGGTGCTATGTGGCGTGCCACCCAGAGTCTGTGGTCCAAGAAGGCCAAGGAGGAAAGGGTCAAACGCAAGATGGCATCAGCAGAGGAGGACGCGCCTCGTCCCTCAGCTGAGACCCAGCGCACTAGGCAGTCCATGCGCCAGTCTATCGCGTCACCCTTCACCGGCCGCGAATCCTTCATGTCCGCTCGAGAGGATATTCAGATGACACCTGTTCCATCGCCATCGCCTCAGGCTACACCGCTTGAGATGCCCGATCAGCAAGATGCCAAACGCGCAGCTGCGTTGTCGCAGATGAAGTCGGATTTTATCAACTATACTCGTCCTGCAGCTGGTGCTCGATTCCAAAAGGACACCTGGAAAAGTCTCAATGTCGGTGACTTTGTACGTATCTACAATGACGAGGAACTGCCTGCCGACATAATCATTCTCGCTACGTCTGACCCCGATGGAGCTTGTTATGTCGAGACCAAGAACTTGGATGGTGAAACCAACCTCAAGGTTCGCCAGGCTATGCGCTGTGGCCGAGCTCTGAAGCATGCACGAGACTGCGAGCGTGCCGAGTTCGTGATCGAAAGCGAGGGTCCTCAGCCAAACCTCTACAAGTATAACGGCGCCATCAAGTGGCAGCAGTACGTGCCCGGTTACGTAGACGACGAACCCGAGAACATGACGGAGCCCATCACCATTGACAACCTTCTTCTGCGTGGCTGCAACCTTCGAAACACGGAGTGGGTTCTTGGCGCTGTAGTTTATACCGGACACGACACCAAGATCATGATGAACGCTGGTATAACTCCTACCAAGCGACCCCGTATTGCCCGGGAGATGAACTTTAACGTTGTCTGCAACTTTGGTATCCTGCTTATCATGTGTTTGCTCGCTGCTATCATCAATGGTGTCGCGTGGGCAAAGACAGATGCTTCACTTTACTTCTTCGCTTTTGGCTCTATAGGCGGAACCCCAGCCATGACTGGCTTCATCACTTTCTGGGCCGCCATTATCCTGTTCCAGAACTTGGTTCCCATTTCGCTCTATATTACTCTGGAAATCGTCCGAACTCTCCAGGCCATCTTCATCTACAGCGATGTGGAGATGTATTACGAGCCGATCGATCAACCATGCATTCCGAAATCATGGAACATTTCAGACGATGTTGGTCAAATCGAGTATATCTTTTCGGACAAGACAGGTACGCTTACACAAAATGTGATGGAGTTCAAGAAGGCCACGATCAATGGACAGCCGTATGGCGAGGCCTATACTGAGGCCCAGGCTGGAATGCAGAAGCGACTTGGCATCGACGTTGAAAAGGAGGCCGAGAGGGTTCGTGCTGAGATTGCCGATGCCAAGGTTCGTGCTTTGGCCGGCCTGCGTAAGATTCACGACAACCCATACCTGCATGACGAGGCCCTGACTTTCATCGCCCCCGACTTTGTATCTGATCTGGCTGGCGACTCTGGCACTGAACAGCAGGAAGCCAATAGCTATTTCATGCTAGCCCTGGCTCTTTGCCATACAGTCATGGCCGAAAAAGTGGATGGCGATCCTCCTAAGATGATTTTCAAGGCGCAATCCCCAGATGAAGAAGCTTTGGTCGCCACCGCTCGTGACATGGGCTTTACGGTACTGGGACACTCTGGCGAAGGCATCAACTTGAACGTCATGGGCGAGGATCGTCATTACCAAATTCTTAACACTATCGAATTCAACTCGAGTCGAAAGCGAATGAGCTCAATTGTTCGAATGCCGGATGGTCGAATTGTCCTCTTCTGTAAAGGTGCTGATAGTATCATTTACTCACGTCTCAAGCGAGGAGAACAGAAGGAGCTCCGAAAGAACACAGCCGAACACCTTGAGATGTTTGCCCGGGAAGGTCTTCGAACCCTTTGCATCGCCCACAAGGAAGTCTCGGAACAGGACTATCGAAATTGGAAGAAGGAACATGACGCAGCTGCATCCGCCCTGGAAGAACGAGAGGAGAAACTGGAGGCAGTGGCTGAGCTGATTGAGCAAGATCTTTATCTTATCGGTGGCACGGCTATCGAGGATCGCTTGCAAGATGGAGTTCCTGATACCATTGCCCTGTTGGGCAATGCCGGTATCAAGCTCTGGGTTCTTACCGGCGACAAGGTCGAGACTGCTATCAACATCGGCTTCTCATGCAATCTCCTCAATAACGACATGGAATTGATACACTTGAAGGTAGATGAGGATGAATCAGGCGAGGTTTCCGACGAGGCTTTGTATGAAATGGCAGAGAAGTTGCTGGACGACAATCTCCAGATTTTCGGTATTACTGGCAGCGATCACGATCTCGCCCTTGCTAAGAAGAACCACGAGCCACCTGCTCCAACACACGGACTTGTCATTGATGGATTCACGCTCAGATGGGTCCTCAGTGATCGCCTCAAGCAGAAGTTCCTACTCCTTTGCAAGCAGTGCAAGTCTGTCCTGTGCTGTCGCGTTAGTCCTGCCCAGAAGGCTGCTGTGGTGGCCATGGTCAAGAACGGTCTCGATGTCATGACGCTCTCCATTGGTGATGGTGCCAACGATGTTGCCATGATTCAGGAAGCCGATGTTGGCGTCGGTATCGCTGGTGTTGAAGGTCGTCAGGCAGCCATGTCCTCGGACTATGCCATTGCCCAATTCCGATTCCTCCAAAGGCTGGTGCTCGTCCACGGCCGATGGTCGTACCGTCGTCTTGCCGAGAGTATCAGTAACTTCTTCTACAAGAACATGGTCTGGACTTTCTCCATCTTTTGGTACGAGATTTACTGCGACATGGATATTACCTATCTTTTCGATTACACCTACATTCTCATGTTTAACCTGTTCTTCACGTCGGTGCCTGTCGCTATCATGGGTGTGTTGGACCAAGATGTGTCTGACAAGGTATCTTTGGCTGTCCCTCAGCTCTACCGACGAGGTATCGAGCGACTCGAGTGGACCCAGCTCAAGTTCTGGTAAGTAAGCCCCATCATGCATATCCGTTATGTGTACTAACTCCCTTTAAAGGCTCTACATGATCGATGGTGTCTACCAGTCTATTATGGTCTTCTTCGTTCCCTACCTCCTCTTCATGCCTGGTACATTCCTGACGATGAACGGCCTCGGTTTGGAGGATCGACTTCGATTTGGCGCCTATATTGCGCACCCTGCTGTCATCACGATCAACATGTACATCTTGATCAACACCTATCGCTGGGACTGGCTGATGGTGCTCATTGTTGTCATTTCCGATTTGTTTATCTTCTTCTGGACCGGCGTATACACATCATTCACCTCGTCAGACTTTTTCTACGGTACTGCCGCCCAGGTGTACGGGGAGGCAACCTTCTGGGCCTGCTTCTTCCTGGTGCCAGTTATTTGCCTCTTTCCTCGATTTGCCATCAAGGCGCTCCAGAAGGTGTACTGGCCGTACGATGTGGATATTATTCGCGAGCAAGAGAGGATGGGCAAGTTTGCTCATCTCTACCAGAACCAGGAGTCGAATGACCCTCTCAACGCTGACACTAAGAGCGACAAATCGAAGTCGTCCAAGAGCTCAAAGAAGTCCAAGAAGATGCCAAAGCACGTCGCCTATGGCAGTGTGGACGAGGACCTGCGACCTATTTACCCTCCTTCAACGGCGACACGAGCCACGACATATAATCAACATAGCCAAAATGGCAGCGACTCTACTAATTATACGGCGCAGCGCATGTCGCTGGATGTACCTCCACCAGCCCGGCCGTCGATTGACCGCGCTCGGCCATCGTACGACCGTATGCGAGCCTCGATGGACAGAGTTCGGCCCAGCTTTGAGGCCAGCAATGACTTTACATCGGCGGCGCGGCTATCAAGGATCGAATCGAGTCAATCGCACGCAGACCGTTTCCGCCCTCGCTTGAGGGGGCTTTCATTGACAAAGAGTGCCAACATATAGGAGAAAGTGTGACTCCTTGTGACACGACGCGTTGAAGCTCCTTGTATATCATGTTCAGTCATCACTCGCGATGCGGTTCGTTATCCGGGTCGCGAGCTGTGTTCTTTTTGACTCTTTTCTGCTTTTGATATCCCGGGCCTCGAAGGGCCATTGATGCACTTATGATCTGCACGAGCGATCTACGAGTTGCTTACCCGGTCTTTGCCAGTATGCTCACGCGCTGGAGCACGCAGCGGAAGCAATGAGGTCGAATCTTTTATTTACTCCCCCCAGTTATTTTAGGGAGGGCTTTGCTTTACACACGCAGGGCGTTTTAAAGGGGAAATGCAAAAGGGGTCTTGTCTTTTTGTATGAATTGCTTTTTGGAGCTTCCAGTACTATCACTTTTAGTTTTTCTTTCCTGTCCCATGTCGGTTTACAATTTTCATTGCATCTTTAGAGCTGAAAAGCAGCAAAACTCATTCCCTGACGAAGAAACAATATCTCTTTATTGCGCGGTCGAAGACGAATTGAGAGAGGATGAGCAAGATAGCTGGACTGACGTTGGAAGATGGGATGTTCAGGTCACAGCTCAGAGAGAAAGAGTGGGAGACGACATTGAGGACGAGGTGTAAATAAGAAGTGGTTATATAATCAGGTTGTCCGTTGTTTTTGGAGACCAGAAACGAAAAAACAAGACGATACGGAAATTCAACTGATGTGTTCTTTGATAGTGACGGTAATGGTGATGTTTTATATGTGACTGTCGAGTTGATGGGCGAGTACGAATACGGCGGGTTGCAGAAGGGAACGTATGATCAGATTGCTACACTGACTGCTCTTCTAGAGCTTAAACTTGCTAGAAATAACGTTATATAAATGTTAAATTAGATTATCGTCAGAGGATTGATTTATCAATCATGTACAGATTCGTTGGTTGAACTGCGGTTGTAGTCATAGTCTCTCTTTCAAATTTCCTTCTTCCTTCCAAGGCGATAGCATCCCTCTCGCTGTCATTGAAGTCTTGAGTCTTGGCAGGAACGAAAATAACTGGCCCCACTCGATCCCTGATGGTACGTACCCAATAGTTCGATGGCAGACCTCACTCCCACTTTAAATAACCAACACCCACCTTGGAGGCTCCAGTTGTCGCATGATATAAAGGGGACCTTTCCAGTTTCTGCGGTCAAAGGCCTCTCTCGACATTCGGAAAAGATCAATTGATCTGATCTGATCTTTTCACAGCCTTCAATGGACAATCAGGAGTCGTTACTCCTCACCGCTTGGCGGCGGTGCAGCGAGTTTGCTGCAGAGCACAACATATCGTATGCTTCATCGGCCATTGAACATGCTCAACAAAGCTAATTACCCCTCCTCAGACAATCCACGCTCTCGGCCGTAGGAACTGTTGCCGCTATCGTCTTCGCAACGCTCCTATTCCGCTTCACAAACGCCATCGCTGCCGCCTCCGTCTCAGCAGCCACCGGCCGTCCCCGTAGCTACACGGTCCCTGAGCCCAAGATCCCCGAGCCTCACACCACCGTCGACGTCCCCTCGGTCAAGGTCTCCGGCAGCTCAGCAGTCCAGTGCTACGCCCCGGCTACGGGCCAGTTTCTGGGACATGTTAACCCTTCTACGCCCGCTGCTATCGACCGCGCCGTCGCTGCTGCGGCGTCTGCGCAGAAGACTTGGGCAGAGACTACCTTTGATGAGCGCCGAGCCGTGTTGAACTCGCTTCTGCAGCATGTACTCGACAATGCTGAACAGATCGTCAAGATTGCTTGTCTCGACAGTGGAAAGACAATGGTGGATGCTCAGCTGGGCGAGATTCTCGTCACAGCTGAGAAGCTCAAGTGGACGCTGACCCACGGGGAAGAGGCGCTGCGTCCCTCGCGTCGTCCTACCAACTTCCTCATGATGTATAAGCGAAACACAGTCGTCTATGAGCCCCTTGGCGTCGTTGCTGCTCTAGTCAGCTGGAACTATCCCTTCCACAACTTCATCGGCCCCGTCATCAGTGCTCTCTTTTCCGGCAACGGTATCCTTATCAAGGTTTCCGAGCAGACGGCTTGGTCTAGCCAGTACTTTACCAACATTGCTCGCGGCGCCCTCATCGCCCACGGTCACGATCCCCAGCTTGTTCAGACTATCGTGTGCTGGCCCCAAGCCGCAGGCCATCTCACCTCTCACCCTGGCATTAGCCATATCACCTTCATCGGCTCTCAAGAGGTCGCCCACCACGTCGCCGCCAGTGCAGCCAAGAGTCTCACTCCTGTTGTTGCTGAGCTTGGCGGCAAGGATCCCTTCATCGTTCTCGACTCTGCCTCTCATGACCTCAAGCGCATTGCTGAAGTCATCCTCCGCGGAACCTTCCAAGCTGCTGGCCAGAACTGTATCGGCATCGAGCGAGTCATCGCCCCTAGCGCAATCCACGACAAGCTCGTTGAGATGCTAGCTCCTCGTGTCAAGGCCCTGCGTCTGGGACCCGAGGCTGATGTTGGTGCCATGATTTCAGATGCCTCCTTTAACCGTCTCGAGGAGCTCATCGCCGAGGCTGTCTCTCAAGGTGCTCGTCTTCTCGCTGGCGGTAAACGCTACCATCACCCCGATTATCCTAGCGGCCACTATTTTCAACCGACCTTCCTCGCTGATGTGACACCCGACATGCGCATTGCTCAAAACGAGTGCTTCGCCCCTGTCCTCACCCTCCTCCGCGCAAAGTCCTCATCCCCCGAAGATATCCTTTCCATCGCTAACGCCCCCAACTTTGGCCTCGGTGCCTCTGTTCATGGTTCTGAGCGCGACCCCAGCCTGCAGCCTATCGTCAAGGGCCTGCGTGCTGGTATGGTTGCCATCAATGACTTTGCCGTCTATTACGCCGTCCAGTTGCCCTTTGGCGGTGTTGGCGGCTCAGGCTATGGCCGCTTCGCAGGCGAAGAAGGTCTGCGCGGACTGTGCAATGCCAAGTCAATCTGCGAAGACCGCTTTGGCTGGCTGGGTATTCGAACCGGCATCCCTCCTCCCGTTCAGTACCCTATTAAGAGCCAGCCCAACAGCTGGAAGTTTACCCATGGTGTCGTGGAGCTGGGCTATGGAGCGCCAATCAGAAAACTCAAGGGCCTCGGAAACATTCTCAGGAATATGTAGACCGAGCTTCAAGGCTTTTGAACGGGGGTTTTGAAGAGAGGGGAGCACCTTATTGGCATACATGGGCACCAGACTTGGTGGACTACTTCACGAACCGCCATATCTGGACTATAATCAAGAAGGGGATAAATATATAATTCTCATGAGCTATGAGCAGAACTAGAAACATCAACAGTTTAAAAAATAATACCAATTACTTACCCCAGGTTCTTATATCTTTTATGCTGATATAATAGGTAGTAAAATAAGGGATTAAAGACATGTTTATCTGTAATAAGTTTATGAGTATTTTAAATAAGTAACTTAATAACCCCCGGAGTGTTGAATTGTCGGAACTTTTACACGGCACTGTACTATCTAGGTACCTATGCTCTGCATATCCGCATCACCTCGCACAATCTCACACTTCAGGCTAGATAGTATAGTCACCTCTGTTCAAAGTTACAAGAAATCACAAATCATGAAAGCACTGTATATGAAGTGCCAAGGGCAAATATGCCATGTCATTCATCAAGATCTTGCGTATCTACCTAGGAGATCTCCTATAACGGTCAGATGCTCACTGTATCCCACTGGTCATACTTTTCCTCTTTACGGCCAACTCATAGCCGTACTCTCACTGTTCCAAAGTTCAAAGGCCAGTTGGCTAGACAAGCCACTGGCCGAGTGCATTGCTGCGTGATTGTCGGTGTTCAGAAGCTCACCAAGCCGGAACACTAGGAGCGGCAGCAGAGGTTTCATTCCAGGTACCGCCGCCAGATCCAGCGTCAGTACCCCAGGTATTGCCGCCAGCATCGCCGCCAGCACCTCCAGCATCGCCAGCTCCCCAAGCACCACCACCGCTGGCATCTGCATCATTTCCTGCTTCCCCAGTGCCCCAAGCGCCTCCCGCATCCCCAGCGCCAGCAACGTCATTCTCATCGAAGTCGGAGTCAGCCTCGAACTTCAAATTTGTTCGTGCATCTCCCTCCGGAATGTACGGCTGGAGGAATTCAGGGATCTCCTGATTAGTCTCCAGCAGTGTTCTGGTGAGAACACTCGCAAGAGGCTCATCTCTCTCAGAAAAGAAAGAAGTCGCCACGCCGCGATGGCCAATACGGCCGGTACGTCCTAATAATGTCAGTTGTTGAAGTTGGTATGAGAGTGGCAAGAACATACCGATACGGTGAGTGTATTCCTCAATGCCACCATAATCCATGGATGGGAGATCATAGTTGATGACATGAAACACGTTTTGGACGTCAATACCACGAGCAGTGACACCGGTCGCAATCAGAATCGGAGCGTTACCAGAGCGGAAGGCTCTCATCGCAGCCTCGCGTTCCTGCTGGGTACGATCACTGTGCATCGACGTGACAGGGAGTTTCATGTTGTATAAAAAGTCATCGAGGTTATCGGCACCTTGACGACTGTTGACGAAGATAATGGTACGAATGCCATGCATCTCCTCCAGTAGCCCAACAAGAAGCTCTCGTTTCTCATGCGCCTCCGCCTGAAGAACAATTTGCTTGATGTTGGAGGTAGTGCTGCCAGCGCGTCCGACACGGAAGCGGACATGGGAGGCGGCCAAGTAATTCTTTGCGAGATCGCGAGCCCCCTTGGGAAAGGTGGCCGAGAACAAGCTGAACTTCACGTTGCCCTCGTCCTGCTCTATTAACTGGTCAGTAATTCATCTGTCAATGTCTGCGTGCTATACTCACCACCACCAGAGAGGATGGCGTTGAGCTCCTCTTCCCAGTCATTGGCGAGAAGCTCGTCGGCTTCATCAATGACCATGTAGCGCAAACGTCGAAGTGTCAGGTTTCGGGGACGATGGATAAAGTCCACAAGTCGCCCAGGGGTTCCAACCAGAATGTCGCATCCTTTGTTGAGCAAAGAAATCTGCTCGCGAACAGGAACACCGCCGTAAACGACACAGGGTCGCAGCATGGTACGGTAGCAGAGTTTGCGAGCTTCATTGAAAATCTGGATAGCAAGTTCGCGAGTAGGGACGACAATGAGAACCAGGGGCTCAGCAGTTACGTCGTCGATTCCATCACGGAAAGTGACAGGGTTGGGACGAGCAGCAGCCAGCTTCTTGGCCTTGCCCATCAGTTTGCTCAAGATGGGAATCAAGTATGCAGCCGTTTTTCCAGATCCTACAACTGAGTTAGCTGCCGTTGCAATCCAACCGACGACTGTACATACCAGTCTGAGCGATACCAATGACGTCGTGCCCCTGCAGGATGGAGGGGATCGTGAACTTCTGAATGGGTGTTGGCGTGTCAAAGCCACAAAGCTCAACGTTCTCCAGCATGACAGGATGAAGACCTGCATCCTTGAAAGTGCGAATCGGGTCGATTCGGGTAGGTCCCTCCTGCTGAACCTCAATGCTCTCGATCCTACGACAGAGTTAGCTGGGTGCATAGGTACCTAAGTGAGCGAGATACAAGTGACCTACTGAGAGAAGTCGAGACCGGTGCGCTCGTGGCGGGCGGAGGGATCGCCAAACAACTCAAGCTCAAGTTCGGGGTACTTGGGCCCAACATCGCCAAACTCGTCCTGCCAAACGTAGGCTCGAGCCTGGCAACCCCACCCCTGTTCCTGGGTTCCAGAAGCCATAGAGGTGTAATCAATAGCCTGGGGCTCTTTCCATTTGCCCTTGGAGGCATCATAGCCCCGAGTCCCGTTCTGTGATTCTCCGATCTCGGGAGTCTCTGGAGCATGGCCATTCACGGCATCCCCAGAAGCAGGGAGCGCCTCGGTCATGTCGCCGGTACCCCAGGTGTCGGACATAGTGAGTGATTCTCTGTCCCGAAACGTCAGATAAAGATGTAATAGGAGACTGACGACAAGGAGGAAAAAATGATGCTTACGTTGAGTACACGTAGCTCGGAAACAAGCAGAGCAGAAGAGACAAGTGGTCAGGTTTTGGTCGAAAACAAAGACTATTCCGCTGCAGGTTAAACGTTAGTAATTTCCGATAGGGAAGAAGATACAGAAAACTAGGGTTGGGAAGAGGGGGAAGAAAGGAGTGAGTTGAGGAAGAACTGAGGAAGGAGACCCTAAAGCACGAAATAAACATACCAGGCAAGAACTTCTCGACAAACAACAGAAGTCACAACTCTACGCTGCTCCTCTGATGTTATAATCAAAGAAGAAAGAAGAAGAAGAAAAAGTCCTAGCCTTGCTCAGCAAAAACAAGCGAGGACGTAGATACGGATGAGGGTAAGAGGAGAGAGAGAAAGCCGTAAGGAGGGGAGAAAGTATTTATACGGTTGCCTAGACGCGCTTTCTACGCGTAGTGATTCAATGGATCCTAAGGATTAGGCAGGTACCCTAAGATTCTGTTTGTTTCTTTTGTTGCCGACGGGAGGCAGGTGCCCGTACACTGGGTTTGGCAGTGAAGTGGCCTATGAGAGGGGAGGCTTAAGAAAGTTGCCAGCTATTGCCACTGGCAGAAATATCTAGCATGGACAAATCGATATTATAGGTAGTTTTTAACCGGTTTCTCTGAATAGGCCGTTTAATATCAGCAAATGACTTTAGAAAAGAGGTTTACTAGTAAGTGTTTCAACTGTAGGTAGAGGAAGCTTACTGAAAGTTCACCCCAGTTGGGTCTATACCGGATCCTGGATGTTCTCCCTCTTGTGAAAGGCATACTCTTGTAATCTCGTGGCAAAGCAAGAACATATTCAACGGCCAAGCTTGTCGGGAGACGAGCTCATCGACAGCAATCTAACTCCTTGTACGCATTAATGAAGTGGTCGAGCCGGTAATTTATTTATACAAAGCCCTTCACCAAAGGGTCAAGAGATCTTGGGTATCCATTGCTGTTGAACTCTCGTATTCGCCCATCCCCTCTTGCAGCACTTTGTCGAGACCAGCTGCTACTCGACCGGTGGCACCACCTTCTTTCTTGGCTTGATCCGCGCCCTTTAACACCGCCTCTAGAAACCTCCGCTCAAATACTCTCTGTCTTGCGTCTCGGCTGGGATACATCTCCCCCTCTTCGTCTCGCCGCGAGCCATACAGGTTAAGATATTCGAAGGCATTCGAGTCTCGTGGGATTCGGTACAGATTATCCCAGATTTCGGACTCGTCTTCGGGAATTTCAGCTTCAGGTCGAAGACCAGCTTCTAGAAACCGCGATAATGTGCCGATTTGGCGGGCATATGTTGAAGCGTCCTTGGCGCGCAGGCCAGATCGCGAGCCGGAGGACCATCCAGCTTTCGAGGTAGTTAATGCCCATCCCATCATGGCACAGAAGCTGTTCAGGGTCTTCACCCAGCCACCGGGACACACAATCAAGTCGTTCTCGGCAACATCCAGAAGCCATTCCATCACACCCAGTGAGTCGTTGCTGATATCGGCGGAAAGATGCGTCATGCCTGCTCGGATGAACATGATAGCTTGCTCTACACTGTGCTTGACCTCTGCGGGAGGAAGTTCTCTGAAAAGTTTGAGAAGCTGACTTCGGACTGGCGTCGAGCTATCGGAGATCAGAGGGAGCAGCTTGGCGAGAACTGCATGTGTTCCCACGGGGTTGACTGGAGGTTCTGAGGAGAGTTGCGAAGTGAGATAGGCGAGCGCTTCTCGTCGTTGTTTATCAGATTTTGATGAAGATGCTAGTGAGAGATTGTGCTTGAACTGTTGAACGACATCGGGTGCGACTGTCGAGAGAGACTGATGCCCCATCACAATAGCTGTTACTGTTAGTAATTGGTAGATGATAATATGCGAGATCTCTTACCCTTTGACTTGAAACTTGTGTCTGTAAAGTTGGAAGCCTTTGGCTTATCCTTTCCCACTTTGAACTTCGGTTTCTAGGTCATCTTTGTGAGTTTGTAGTCCATCAATGGCGTAGCGAAGTGAGATCGTACTTGGAAGTCCTTCTGCTTCTCCCTCTTCTTCTTGTTACTGGATCCCATTATGTCGGTTTAGATTCGATTCTAATCAAAATAAAATGCAATGAGGCGCAAGATTCTAGAGTGTGAGGCAGTGTTTTACTCGGATATCCTTCACTGAGATCGAGGTATTCAAGTTCTTTGATCGCAAACTGATAAGATCTACTTTCCCTGTTGGGTTTCTGAAATTTTGGCGGTGTCGTGCGGCAGAACTTCCCTGCCCCGCGGCGTAACCAACCACGCCGCCAGGAACTGATACCACCGCGATAGTGTATATACCATAACAACGACAAACTACACTTTCACAATGGCCGATTCATCATTGGTATGTTGTACCACTCAATAAGATTTGGTACCTTTTATTGACCAAGGCATAGTCAAATGGCCAGGATGCGCTTGAGGAGAAGCTCGGTCGTTTGTCAAAGAAGCCTGGCGTCAAGGCAAGCATCGTCCTCGATCGAGCTACAGGTACAATCCTAAAAACCAGCGGACAAGTCGACGCTCTCCAAACTTCCAAGACTCGAACTACTTCGACTGCGGCATCATTCTCCAACGACGCGCCGGCGCTAGAGGAAAGCGAAACACAAGGAGTCGAGCAGTTCGCGGCGATCGTCTGGAACTATGTGAATAGCTCCGGAAATCTGGTCCAGGAACTGGATGGTGAGGTGAGGTCAATACTGCGCATTGCGAAAGAGCTACTACGGCTGACACTCGAAAGGATGAGGTGAAGCTTCTACGGTTACGAACGAGGAAGCAGGAGTTGGTCATCGTGCCCGATCCAAAGTATTTGCTTATTGTTGTGCATGACACACCTCCAGCTTGAACTCCAAAACATGCACACTGACATGTTGTCAATGCTTTGACGACTTGGTGTCTGCCACAAACCGGCCTTTTCTGAAGGTTTGGACCGTATTATCCTAGCCCCAGGAATACACCTTTTTGCTTCAACGGCTGTCTTCTTTGAAGCGAGACAAGAGACGGGCCGTGACTTGGACAGACGCAAGGACCATACTGATGTCGTACGCTGTGATAGTCCTGAGCGGCGCAAGAGATGGTATATGAAATTACGACTCATGAATTGGGAAAATGTGGAGGCAACACGAAAGAATGCCTGGAAGAAAGAAGCTGCATGGGTAACAGGGCAGGGCTGGAGTTTGCGCCCTCCGGGCTATACCGCTACCCAATTTCCTTTTGACTTTGTATCCCGTAATTCGGGCATCTATAATGAGCGCATGCGATCCCACCGGATGACCGATGTTTGGGATGATGAAAACCTGAGCATTTGCGGCTGCAAGTTTCCGCAAGTTTTCACAGATCTGATGAGTCGAACAACTGCAACCGTGTTGCGCCCCTTGTTTCACATGGCGGCACGCTGATGAAGAAATAGTGGTGGTCCAGGTGGAACTAGAACGCCAAGGTGCTGTTAGAAAGATGGAGGGGCCTTATGGTGGTCATGACGGCCAAAGATCACTCTTAGATGTTGGAGCTAAACTTGCAACGGAGAATGTTACGAATGTAAGCTGCTTGGTACAAGGTGACAAGGTATATCAATGGGGAGGGGCATGGAGACGGAACGCACGTACATACGCACGTCCACGAAGTTGGAAATCGAAAACAGCTCAACGTCAGGGTTACTCTATATCGACGAGAATTTGAAGAATTATAGGCACAATTCAAGCCACTGGTGCTGTGCAATCTCTTAAGTAGTAGTCAGACTGATGCAGGCGACCGAGCACCAGGTGCTTATTTTATATATAGAAATCCCTCGTTCTAAATTGCAACGCTTTCATCCGTGGTGATTGACTACCTAGGTAGCTAGGTAGGAAGAATTAGTAGAAGCGGTGGATTTTCTCTGGCTCGCTTCTCGTACGTACCTATGCAACAGCGATTTCGAAACACGTCGGCTTACTCCCTCCACTTTATCTCGACTTCGTAGTGCAAGGGTCGCAGACTCCGCAGCTAGCTAGGTATCCAGCATTCTATCCAGGCTTGAGGCTGAGGCTCATGTTGACCCTATCCGGCTAATACAGAAAGCATTGACGTGATTGATGGCATCCTCTTCTGAGCATGCCCTCTTTGCAAGGATGGAGGCCTGCGGGCGCGTGCAGAGCAGATGCTAGGGCGTTGGAAGCTTCTATTCTGATCATGGGTCGCAGTAGGGCCAGTAGGGCCTGTTGAAGGGTTGATGAAGTACCCATTGGATCCGTACTGTACATATATAGGCCAGGTCCTTGATGATATGCCGACCTGGCTGCCGGACTTGAGCCTATATCTATTATTATATACTTACCGTTACGACTGTGCATCGGCGCGAATCGCAGATCTCTTGGACTTGTACCCATTTTCAGGTGTAGTCCACGATCCTCCCGGGTCCAAGGCCCACGCTGCCAACGGTCTTGGCCTCCTAGATATCCGCGCGCGTGGAGACTGTTACACGAAAAAGAAAGAAGCGGATACAAAAGAAAGTCGGTAGAGGGGATTCATCTCCTGCACAGGATTGTGCACCGATGACCTGAGACAGCCGTTGAGCTCCTGGAAAGGCATTTGCGTGCTTATCATGTACGTACGTGGATCGACCGGTGAGGAGCATTATTCATATAGAAGAGAAGGATGGATGCGATGCGATGCGATGATAACAATGGCCTTGCCCCTGGTCATTGCCGAGCTGTCATTTCTTAATATCAACTTCTCGTTCATTCATCTACGCATCTGAAGGCTTCGTGTTCGGGAACGTATTCGAGACGTCGTCCAAGAGCCCATGCCAACGCAGTCAAGGAATACCCGACTGACGGTGGCAGCAGATAGGAAAAGACGAAACCTCAGTTACTGACCGAAATATCAGTAGCATCTTTGGGTGTCCTGATCTGATCTGATCTGATCTGATCTGGGTTGATGGTGACGGTTCCAAGTTGACCCTGTCCGCGATAGTCCCGATCAATTCGACTCTGCGGCGGCGGATACCCGCGTTGCGCCAGGATGCCTCTTACCAAATTAAGACCGTCTCCGCGGCCATCTGCGAGGAGCATTTTCAGCGATATCACGAATAAGTCAGAGGGTAAAAAGGACAAATCAGAGTTGGAATCGGCTGAGAGTAACAAGTCGAAGCGGCAGCTCGAACGGCAACGGTCCCGTGCGCAACTCCAGAGCGCCACTACAACCACAGCTACAACCACAACCACAACTACAAGCATAATAGCGACCAAATCTGCCGCCAGTCGAACAGAAGAGGACGATGAGAATGCTGCCAACGACGCCGTTGACGAGTCTGACGCCATTGGTGCATCTCCATCAACCGGGGGCCGTCTTACAAGGCCGGATCACATAATCCAGGATCTACTTGCTCGAGCAAAGAAGCGTGTGAAAGACCGCGGTGGACGGACAGAGAAAAACGATGAAGGTGTAAGTCAAGATTTTAATATTATTTACTATGAGCCGAAACGGCATCCACCGCCCGGGCTTTTTGAACTCAGTTGAGAGCGGCATCATAACATGGGCATCAGGCCACCCACTGCAGCCAGGCCGGGTCCGCTACGTATCCAAAGTGTCGCGTGCTATGGCGATCTCCTGAACGACTTGCTGATGCTCAGGTCATGCCATTGCGTTTAACAGCCTTGAATTGGCCCCTCAATGGGCTCAGTTTTGGGGCGTCTGGAGATGTCATGATGGGCCAATTCCTGCCGAGGAACTCTTTTTTTGTCTTGATTCTTTTCTTTTTAGCAACACCCTTGCCCAACTTTCTTTCAATCCCATCAACTGTTTTCTCTTCCTCTGGAAAACACACACGCTAATTCTCATCCCTTGCTTGCTGCAACTAGACCATTGCCGCCACCTCCTCCCCGCATTCTCCGCCACGAGCCACTCCTC
Organism: Fusarium sp. NRRL 66739; assembly: GCA_021655895.1. Classification (NCBI taxonomy): domain Eukaryota; kingdom Fungi; phylum Ascomycota; class Sordariomycetes; order Hypocreales; family Nectriaceae; genus Fusarium; species Fusarium sp. NRRL 66739. Next base: position 42,136 of record JAJJWO010000254.1, read on the forward strand.
CCGACCACGGTGTTCGCCGCAAGGCCCCGCCCCCAGCTTCTACGGGCATATCCCAAGGGACTAAGACGCCCTCATCGTCACAGTCGCCGTCACACTCACCAAGGGCTCTTGCTTCCCCGCGTTCGCAACCGGACCAGAACAAGCCTCTTCCTCCTCCTCCTCCTCCGAACCCGGGCTCCTCCTTGTCGGAAAAGGAAAATGCTACTACTCCTCCCCCGCCCAACCCCGTCTTGAAGCTGAATAGAATCATGTCTACCCTTACCGAGTCCGAAATTGAGAAGCTCTTTTCTGGAGCCCCTCAATACTTTGCCCGCAGCGAGGGCCATTGCTCTGGCGCACCCAATCCCAGCGTCGCATTCCCCTTTGACGAGGCATTGGACATCCGCGATCTCACTGACCATGTTCAAATCGAGGACCGCGCATGGAGCGGTATCACCGCATGGCCTCACCTAACCCGGGACCTCAATCAGGATGCCGCCGCCCGGGAGAAGGCTGTCGACTCCCGCAAGGCCCATTTCTTCATCCGCTGCCGGGAGAGACCCAACATGTTGAGCATGCAGGGTCTGGAGAAGGGCACCATGGGCTTCTCGGCAGCCCTTGAACTGGCTGTTGGCGATGCTCTGGAAGAGGAGCAATTCGGCTTTGACAGCGTTGGCAGGAAAGCCCAGGCCATTGTAGAGGCACGTGAGCGGATGCTTTCATCCCTGGGTTACTTGCGTCGCCTGCCCGAGACAGAGCTTATGGACCGTCTCAAGCGAAATGCCGAGCTATATCGGGTCAATGATCTTCGAAAGAAGACTTCGATCCAGACTTACCAGGACCTTTTTCATACTTTTATGCGGCCATGCAACTCTGTTGTCGATAAGCGCGACCACTATAGCCTGACCAACCAGATCAATGCCCTGCTCAAGTGTCTTGGCACCGCCAATGTCTGGTTTGACTTCACCCATGTTGAGTGGAGGATCAGATTAGGCCAAATCCTCTGGGGAGGGGAGGATAACGATGACCTTGAGGACACTTCTTCCATTCACGATGCTACTAGCGCCAGCGAGCGGGCAGAGGAGAAGTACTGGCTCCTCTTGCAGATCCTCGTTGCTACTGAACTGCTCATCCGACTAGATGCCATTACCGAGGGCGAGGAATATGGCGTCGAGGCTTTTCGGCCCGTTGATGTTGTTCACTTTGAGAGGGCTGCCACTCCCATGGTCAAGTGGTCCTTGCATCTCGCCCGAAGCTGGCTTGACAATATCGAGATTGAAAAGGTCAAGGAAACAACCCCTCGTGCGTCCTCCGAGACATCGAGATCAGCTACGCCTCCTCCACCCACAGGCTGGCTCGGCTCTCTGTTTAGCAAGTTTACTTTCCGTCATCATCATGAAGATAAGACGCCAAGTACTAGCCATAGCTATACTATTAAGGGCCGCTATCCACAACAACAAGTTGATGGACTCACACACTTTGCGAAAAAGCTACGCTGGCCTAATATTGAGACTTACGAAGGACTGATTGCGAATAACGCTCGCCAGTCAATTGTCAACTCTGCAACGCCATCTGCTCCTGCAAGTGAGTCTGGCAAAGCTGCCAAGGTCACTGAAACCAATGGATCTAAGCGAGCATTGTACTTTGGGGCGTTGGATCGCTCTGGCGACCAGAAGAGCAAGACTCGGCCGCAGCGGCGAAGGCTTGCTGCAGCACTCCATGCTTCTGGATGGTTATCGAAATCATACATCTATGGGCTAATGCTTCCCGGCGAAGGGCTGTACCATTTCATCATGGCCACGCTGCTCGAGAATGATAGCAAAGCCATGGAGCGGCTGGGCTCATTTGCTAATCTATGCGGCGGCTTTGTGTACGAGGGTAAGAGCTTCTGGAGCACATCCTGCATTGTTGGCCGAGTTATCGCTGCAGGCAAAGGCTCTGCTGAGTGCATGGGATGGGTCTCTAGTGACATTCTGCCAGTCGGCCTAGATGAGGGCTGGGTCAACATTGAAGTGGAGGATGTAGCTGGTAAGATATCATGCATCACGGCTCAGGGAGCAACTGGGCTAACAAGTAGCAGAGGACAAAGCTCACTTGGGCAAGAAAGCAAGACTATGGGCAAAGAAGCGGGTTGAGCGCGAATCCTCCATCCTTGGAGATGCTGATGAATACTCTGTTTTCCCTGCAGACTTTATCATCCCGCACGAAAACAGCTATTCGACGCCTCCGCCGTTGATCAACGTTACACTACGTTCACTAGAACTTCTTGCTCCAACCAAACCAATCCCGACTACGCCCTTAACCAAGAACTCGCCTACTGCAGTTGCCGGCAACAAAGATCCCGAGTTACTCTCGTTCCCAGCCACTGTTAACTTTGGCGTATCGATTGACGGATTCACGGCCGAGCAGTTTTCGTTTTCTCTGGCGTACGATATCAACTTCGTTACTGCCCACCCGTGCTCGCCTTCACACCGTGTTCGATTTGTCAAGTCGCCATCCAGTCCTACAATTCAACAGATTGACGTGACTGGGTCTGACACATTCGGACAAGGTTCTCGCCCTGCCCATCGGACAGGTAAGAATGAATAATTCCGTCTTGATATCTTGCAGCTAACTCTGGCCTTAGGTCATCCACTACATAAATATTACAATTTCACTGTTATGCATATTTCCGAACTTTTGAAGCGGCAGCACGCTCCGCTCTCAGAGCTCCTTGCTGTCCCTCAGACTCACCGCCGCTCGCCCTCACGCATGGGCGGTGATAGAGTTCTCGTCATTGACTGTATCACCAACTTATCCGAGGTTCCCCAGTCTCCCACCATTGAGAGACTCACTTCAAAGTACAACATTGTCCAGAGACGGGGCAGTTTCCCTGCTGCAGAACAAATGCATTTCGAGTCCAGGAAACGACAGTTTGGCTCTGACATGGAGATTCTGGTTCGTGCACTGTGTGCTCAGAAGGGTTGGAATGCCATCATCAGTCGACGGAAACGAGGATGCTTGGCTTGCGCTATTCGTGAAGCTGGGGCGCTGCAATGGAAGGTTATTATTAGGGTGGAGTAAAGTGAAGCTCGCTTTTTCATAGTGAGCGCATGCTTTGGCGTTTCTGCTGTGGGTATTTCTTTTGTATTTGGGACGGTGCTATATGAGTTGGAGCCTTGAGCTCGGACTGGGTTTGTTGGCGAAAATCACCTATGATCTGTTTATATGCTATGGATGAAAGTTTCGGAGGATACCCTTTACGTATATACACACAACGAGGATATATATATACAGTATACTACTATCTAGATTGTCTGGATTCCCAATTGCCGTAGCAGTGAATATTCTATGATATTAAACTGGAAATAGTTTACCTCGGGGTATTGAACTTGTTATCTGTTAGTGACAGCTTCATAATAATAAACCGAGTCTTGGGCTATTTCCTGTTTAGGTAGGTGCATTCTACGCCACGTCTTCCCCACTCCGCAGAGCGCCACAAGTGTCCCCTACCTAACCAGTCGGCGCGAGCTTGGAGGTAATTGCGACGACCGACCATCATTCAACTACAATTCCTCCTCATACACAGCAGCAGCCATGGCCCCTACCAAAGACCCCCGAAGAACTGACCTGAGTAAGTCTGGTAGCCTTTGAAACCGAAACGTTGGCCTCCTGTTTCCCTCGACAAGGAGCGCAATGCAATTGTCAATTGCGACAAGCAAGCTAACCTAATGACACAGTCGTCCCCTACCAAGAGCCCAAGGGCTCGGGCGAGTCCAACGACCTCTCCTCGACGATGTCTACCACCCTTCCGATGGCGGCCATGTTTACGCGTAACAAGATGGTTGGATGGTACGTTTCCTGGTCGAATTCCAAGAGTGCCGAGACGTGGCGCGATGGACCAGTCGAAGATACGAAGCGAGGATTGCATTGCTGACGAACCTCGAACCGCACAGGGCCGCTGTTGTCATTTCCATGCAGAACTGGTTGGGTGAGAGCGCGGATGCTCAGAAGAACTCTACAACTCCTGGATACTTCTCCGTTGGCATGTCGGGTATGTCAACCTCTTGATATCATCCTCAACATCAAAGAATCTATGCTAACAGACTAAACCCTAGTCATGGCCCTTGCCGTTACATACCTCCCGCTTTTCCTGCCTCCTGTTGGTGGCAATCAGGCTTCTGGCACCTCAGCCCCGGCTCCTGCACCCGTGGCATAATGTAGCAGAACGCGAAGGGAAACTGTACATAATAGCGGTCGTAAAGAAGGGGCGGGGATAAATCTGGGTTAATTGCTGTTGAGCGCTCTTTTTTCACAATGTGCCAAGGTAAACCCTACAACGGTGCTGTCATGGGAACTCACGGGCAGGATATGTGTATTATGAGTTCTTGTAAGAATGAACGAACTTTCACTTCCATTGGCTCTCACAGTCTCGATTCGGTCTCACCAAGCGAGCATATATGCATGCCCCAGGCCAATCCAATTTGTCACAAGGATGTACAATTTTACCCCTGAATACTTACTCTTGCGGTGATAGGCCTGCCATATTAAGTTTCCTGAGGTGTCATTAGGTATTATGAGGGGCTTACTATGTGGCAACCCAAGTCCCAGCTGAGATGATTTAAGGAGAAGTAATATCAAATACTGAGGTAAATTCGAGTTCTGTTCTCGTCTGGCTCTGCGTTGGGTGGGCACTGAAGCGTTGAGAAGTAATAGTACATCATTGACCGACCAAATGGCCAGCAGCATATCCGCACGTAATGGTATCTGAAATATAACGCTTGTGAAACGCAATCTGGTGGTTCTGCCGTTGGCCGACGTTGATGGCGTTTAGGCGGTGCAACTTGACGAATGTTAGGCCCTTTACTATTAACCTTGAAATGAAAGTTGATAGAATCGGGGTGCAGTATTCTAAGGCGGTTTATCTGAGACAAACATCCTCCATTGTTTTAAATCCCTTTATCCTTATGTGGTGTTTTCTCTTCTGAATCTTGTCTTGAGTTATTGTGCGCCAAAGCTCTACCGTGCAAGACAACAAATATCGATCGAATAAGGCATACACTTAACATTATCTCTGAGCACTCCTTGTCCTTTCACTACCATTCAATACGAATGAAAGTACCCACTGAGCGTAAGCGATAAGACTCGACACTTTTACAAGTCAGGCTAGTTACTAATTCTTCATTATACTGTTTAGTTGTCGTAAAATCAGAGCCTCCCGATCACTATTCGGGCTCTGTCCTCACAGACGGTCCTTTCCCTACTGATATTGAACTTGACTTGACATCCAACGGAATCGACAATGGCTCCATTATCTTCTACGACATTCGCAACGTCAACTACAGATATCAAGCCCGCCCATAAGAAGGGCGACGGCATATAACCAAACTGACTTTCAGTTTTATGCTATCTTTTTAACTGTCTTACTACACTTGTTAGATATTTGTCAAGGTTACCTTGACTTGCTCAATATTGTCACTATTGGTTCAGCTTGCAGTTGGTGTCTATGAACAACATAGACAATATGTACCTCTCACCGTCTCTGCAGGGGGGCCGGTACCGCGGGGCTACCTGCTTCACAGTGCTTTACGCGGACGCAGCGGGGCGCGCGTTAGCGGCCGGTGGGTTGCTGGGGCAATTGATTATGTCATTGGCGGGCGAGAAACAAACGAGCGACCCTGAGGCAAAGTCTCATGTACACAACCGCTTCACAAGACTTCACAAACCCTCACAAAACGGCGCTCACCGCCCATGAATTTGCCCGACGGCCTCACAAACAAGTCGTCTTCCAAGCCGGGCGCCAGTTTCACATTTAAACCTCGCACCACCCTCTCCTCCAAGCGGAAACCCGACTTCACCAAACATCCCCCGCCGCAAACTCGTCTCGACGACTCAACTGCTCTACGAGACCTCGGCGCCATGGTCAACGAACGCGCGCCCCCGAAGGCGCCTCTGAATCCTATCAGACCAAACGGAGAGAATGTCTCCCGTGAATTGTCCCCGGACGACGACATCACTGCCCTTGTCCGTGGCATGAGCTCGCTCAAGGGCAAAGTGCGAGGAGATATGAATGATCCCTTCAATCCGCCTGGTGCTACCAGCACTCCCACATTCGGCCACCCTACCAAGATGATGTCGTCTCGTAAGCAGAGAGCAGACCCATTTATACGGCAAAAGACCCGGCCTGAGCATCATCTCGACAGCCGAAGCAGCAACAGCGGTACCAGAATTACAGGTCCAACAGGCCCTGTATACCAAGATCGACGACCACCACCGATGCCAATGTTTAGTTCAAACGCCCCAGTTGCGCCCCCATCCGCTCCTTCAAGGCATTATGGCGAGGAAACCTTCTACACAGACCCTGCCAAGGCGAGCGCTGATCTGAAGGCCTTGCTTGAGGGCGGCATGGAGGAGGGTGAAGAGGAGGATGGAGAGAAGCAGGAAAATGGCGAGAAGAAAGCAGAACCAGTCAAAGACGCCAAGGATGGCACAGTCGAAGGCCTCAAGGTCAAGCTGCTGCCTCATCAGGTCGAAGGTGTTGAATGGATGCGGGGACGAGAACTTGGTCCTGTGAAGCGAGGCAAAGTCCCCAAAGGAGGTATTCTTGCTGACGACATGGGTCTGGGAAAGACTCTCCAATCCATCTCCCTTATCCTCACCAACCAGAAGCCCGAGAAGGACGCCCCTGGATGGAAGAAACACTTTGAGAAGATCGAAAAGACGACACTCGTGGTGGCGCCGCTGGCTTTGATTCGGCAATGGGAACACGAAATTAAAGATAAAGTGGAAAAGTCTCATGGCCTCAAAGTCTGCGTCCATCATGGGCCGAACCGCACCAAGAGATTCAAGGATCTTGCTCTCTACGACGTTGTCGTCACCACCTACCAGATTCTTGTTTCAGAACACGGCAGCTCATCTGATGCTGAGAATGGCTTGAAAGTAGGATGTTTCGGTTTACACTGGTGGCGAGTCATTCTCGACGAAGCCCATACCGTCAAGAACCGTAACGCAAAGGCTACCAAGGCGTGCTATGCCTTGCAGTCCGAGTACCGATGGTGCTTGTCCGGTACCCCTATGCAAAACAACCTGGACGAGCTCCAATCTCTCGTCAAGTTTCTCCGTATTCGACCTTACGACGACCTCAAGGAGTGGAAAGAGCATATCGATCTACCACTGAAGAACGGCCGAGGCCATATTGCCATCCGCAGGCTACATAGTCTTCTCCGATGCTTCATGAAGCGAAGAACCAAGGACATCCTCAAGGAAGCTGGTGCGCTTAACCCTGGTGGTAAGCCTTCCGCCGAGGGTGAAGCCTCCTCGACAGGCTTCAAGGTCACTGAACGTAAGGTCGTCACCGTGGCGACTGCGCTGTCACCTGCAGAGCGCAAGTTCTACGACCGACTCGCAGCGCGCGCGGATCGAAGTATCGAAGCCATGATGCGTGGCAGAGTAAACTATGCCAACGCTTTGACTTTACTTCTCCGACTGCGACAAGCTTGTAATCATCCCAAGCTGGTCGAGGGCAAATTGGAGAAAGACAAGGATGCAATGTCGATAGGCTCAAGCCAGAAGACGCAGGATGCGGATATTGATTCCATGGCCGATATGTTTGCTGGAATGGGCATCGTATCCAAAGACTGCAACATCTGTGGACGAGGTTTGAGCGAAGGAGATAACAAATCAGGCAGAGACATCTGCTCTGAGTGCCATGGTGATTTGGCATACTTTAACAACCAGCGATCAGAGCGGCCTAAAAAGGAAAAGAGGCCCAAGGACAAGAGCAAGAAGAAGGGGAAGGTCAAGAAGGAAGTCAAGGAGGAAGTTGTTGAGGAAAAGGTCGTTGATAGACAGATCGTTGAGGATGATGTCGATGAGTCCCCCAAGTCCTCAAGACGGCCTCGCAATCGAAACGCTATTGTCGACAGCGACGATGAAGATGGAGAGTCACCTCAAAAGACAGCTCGCAAGCCCCGAAACCGCAACGCCATCATTGATAGCGACGAGGAGGAGGACGGAGAGGCAGAAGGCTCGTGGCTGGTACCAGAGGATGAGCAGGGCTCGCTCCATCTCGGAAAAGCTGGCGGAGAGGAAGACGAGAACGCCGAGGGCGGAGGTGACTGGATCGGAACAGATGATTCTGAAGATGAGGCGAGCAAGGTTCAGGACCAAAGCAATATGAGCAGCTTTGTCGTGAACGACGAGGTGCCGAACAAGGGATACCATTCAGCAGGCGAGGCTTCTGACTCTGATGACTCTTTGTTGTCCTTGGCGGATATCACAAAGCGCATGGCCGCCCAGACGCTGGACGATGGGCCATCTGCTGCGGACGCCAACGAGGCAGATACGACAACTGCTGATACAACCACTGCCGACACAACTGCGGCTGATACAACAACTGCCTCTGCATCATCAGCATCAGACTCGGGCTCTGAGTCCGATTCCGATGCATCTGATCTCTCTGAAGAAGAAGACGACAGCATCTTCTACCCATCTCGCGACCCCAACGCTCCCCAAGTCCTGGCTTCTGCCAAGATCCGCGAGCTCATCAAGATTCTACAGGGTGAAGTCAAGGAGCACAAGTTCATTGTCTTCTCCCAGTTCACATCTATGCTTGACCTGGTCGAGCCCTTCTTCCGCAAGGAGCGCTTCGACTTTGTGCGGTACGATGGCAGCATGAAGAACGATGAGCGAGAAGAGAGTCTACGGAAGCTGAGAGGCGATCCCAAAACGCGGATCCTGCTGTGTAGTTTGAAGTGCGGTAGTTTGGGACTCAACCTCACGGCGGCGACCAGAGTCGTCATCCTCGAGCCATTCTGGAACCCAGTATGTCTTGTCCATTTCTTAGTCTAAAACACTCTTGCTAACAGATTCTTAGTTTGTCGAAGAGCAGGCCATCGATCGCGTCCACCGTCTCACCCAGACCGTCGACGTAATCATCTACAAGCTCACCGTCTCCAAGACGGTCGAGGAGCGCATCCTCGAGCTGCAGGAGAAGAAGCGTCAGCTCGCCGAGCAGGCTATCGAGGGTGGCATGCGCAAGGAGGCTCTCAAGCTTGGCCTCAACGAGATCATCAACCTCTTCAAGCCAGGCTCCTCCGACGACAACCAGCACCTGCTCGGCGCCGAGGGACACAGCGGCGAAGAAGAGAGCTTGGACGACAGGGGACGTAGAGCTGCATCTCTTATGAAGAGGCGCCCTGGACGGCCAAAGAAGGAGGAGAACTCTGTCTACGGTCGACGATGGTGAGCAAATGTTGTCTTTTGGGGGAGTCAACGAGATGGTCTCGATTGGATACGGCGTTTAAGAGGGTTTGGGCTTTTATGATAAACGTCTTGATGAATTCTTAACTTGCATCTTCACGTCTATTTTTGCTGTTCTTTTTTACCAACGCAAGGTCTACGAGTTCATATCAGCACGAGAAAGAAGAGGTGCCATCATCTTTGTGACAGATAAGTTAAATGTATTTGCCTTGAAGCTGGCTTGAAAACTGTCTATAGAGGGTGTGGCTACCAAGCCGTTGTTATAATACTGCAGCTTTCTGCACTTGTCTCAAGATCACGATATATATATAAAAATGGCACGTTTAGATGATATTTGCTTTTTCTATTCAAGATTCGTAAAGCTTTGTTCATGCCTACATTACAGACAATTTATGTCATATAAAAAAACCCATTCAGACAAGAAAAATGAGGGCAGCCTGATGATGGCCGCCATGTAATGACGCCAGACCCAGATGGAAACCAGTTGCTTGAATTTGTCATGACCCATCGCAAAAAAAGATCGCTTTCCCTTTTGTTCTTTTTTATTCTTCCCTTTAGACGGTGGGGCCGGCCTTGACGACGTCTTCGGTGGCCTCGCTCTCGTACTTGGTGAAGTTCTCGCGGAAGAGCTTGCCCAGCTTGACGACCTCGTTGTTGAAGCTGTCCTCACCAGCGGTCCAGGCCTTGGAGGGGTTGAGGAGCTCGGAGGGGACGTTGGGGCAAGTCTTGGGGACCTGGAGGTTGAAGACACCGTAGTTCTCGTACTCGACGTTGGCGAGCTCGCCGGAGTGGATGGCGTCGAGGATGGCACGGGTGTACTTGAGAGGGCATCGCTTGCCGCCCTGAGCGAAACCGGCACCGACCCAACCAGTGTTGAGGAGCCAGGCGTTGGCGCTGTGAGCCTCAATCTTGTCGGCAAGCATGCTGGCATACTTCATGGGGTGCAGAGCAAGGAAGGGCTGAGCGAAGCAGCTGGAGAAGGTAGCCTGGGGCTCAGTGACACCGTCCTCGGTACCGGCCATCTTAGAGGTGTAACCGGAGATGAAGTGGAACATGGTCTGGTTGCGGTCGAGCTTGGAGATCGGGGGCAGGACACCACGGGCATCGCAGGTGAGGAGGATGATGTTGGATGGAGCGTTGGGAGAAAGGCAGGGAATCTTGGCGTTGGAGATGTACTCGATGGGGTAAGCGCAGCGAGTGTTCTCAGTGAGGGTAGAGTCGTCGTAGTCGACCTCACGGGTAAGAGGGTCGAAGACAACGTTCTCGAGGACGGAACCGTATCGGATAGCACCATAGATATCAGGCTCCTTCTCAGCAGAGAGACCAATGGTCTTGGCGTAGCAGCCACCCTCAATGTTGAAGACACCATTGTCGGACCAGCAGTGCTCGTCGTCACCAATCAGGGCTCGGTTGGGGTCGGCGGATAGTGTGGTCTTGCCAGTACCAGACAGACCAAAGAAGAGAGTAACATCACCATTCTTGCCCTCATTGGCAGAGGAGTGGAGGGTGAGGACGTTGTGCTTGATGGGCATCTCGTAGAAGAGGACAGTAAAGACTCCCTTTTTCATTTCACCTTTTATGAGAGGTTAGCATCGTGTTCAACAGATTCGAATTCAGAAACATGTGCAGCGGCGTTCCGGAGATGAGTAGCTCCCTTCTCGTGAGCTTTGAGATCGCTGGGGTACTTGAAAGACTTGTTGCAGATATCACAGCGAGGTCCTTTCCCTCCTTCCTTGACTCTCCTCTTGTGTCGGGCTGTAGCATTGTGCTCATTGAGGTGACCCTGGTCTGAGCAGCTCAAGTTGCAAACGGTGCAGTGAAATCGCTTTTCAGCGACGGCCTCTTGTCTTATCTTTTGTGTTATAGGCCTGTGCTTCACGTTTGCCCTGGCTTGTGCGGCTTTGAATTCAGGAGTGGCTTTAAGGCGTTGTTGTTTGTGGTATTTCTTGCCATACGCAAGATTCTTCTCTCTGACACCGTCTGCAACGCTCTGCAGATCATCTGCAGACAGCCCAAGATCTCCATTTATTGCTTCCTTCAAGGGGTTGTGGGAACAAGCACCACTGTAGGTGAACGACTCCAAGGGCCAGGGGCACAGGTGGTTGAAGCCATAGTCGTGGTCTCGACGAGCCATCGCCCAGAAATAGCAAGCTAGGACGGCCTCCAAACCGATGACGACAGTACGGTAAAGGGGAATATTGGATGCCTCGGGTATCTGACACCAAGCCAGAAGTGCCTTGTGCTGCATCGTATACCCATCTCGCAGAGCATTGCTCACATACGTGCCCAGTTTCTTCTTGGCATCGTATTCGTAGAAGCGGGCTCTGACACCTCGTTTAGCTGCTGTGGAAGAGCCAATGTAGAGTATGCTTGGATGATTTCGCTTCTTGAGGACAATGATGTAAACTCCCCAGACATTCTTGGGAGCGAAGGAGTCGAGTGCCAGAAACCATTCAATGGACGGAGGAGCAGAAGCCTGGAGGACATGAAGCAATCCAGGACAAAACGTGAAGTTGACAAGTCGGAATAGCTCAAACAGGCGAGCCTCAGAAGGGCATACCATACGAAAGCGAGGATTGATCCAGTTCGAAACATTGAGGGCAGTCCAGAGAAGAGAAAGTAGAATAGTGGAAATGTCGAGGGTAGCCATCGTTGAGTCTGAATGCGTGGACGTCGTCCAAATGCGCATGGGGTAATGTGTGAAGTAGGTGAAGAGACGAGGAGCATCGAGCATCGAGGAGAGTCTCTAACACCAGGACTCTCCCAGCCAAGCGTAAGAGAAGGAGCATCCTCATCGAAGCATCTCCTTCCCCTACAGGGGGAAGGTGCAAGACGAGAAGGAAGGAAGTAAGGAAGGAAGTAAGGAAGTAAGGAAGGAAGTAAGGAAGTTCATGTGGGTGTCTCAAAGTCTGATAGCTCTGATTCACGCAGGCAAGGAAGGAAGGAAGGAAGGAAATTTCATCTTACCAGCGTACTCAGTACCCAGGATAACCATCTCCTTCTGCTCAAAGTTGATGGCGACCGAGGTGCCAGAGGTCATACCCTCAGTGTATCTGTTGGCAGGGAACTTGCCGGCATTGTAGATGGTGTAGTCGGGGTGGAAGTCCTTGAGCTCCTCGCGTGTAGGTCGGATAAGCATGTTTCGCATGAAGAGAGCATGGTAGGCACGGGCGCAGATGACTCGGACGCGGATACGGTACTTCTCGTCCCAGCCGGCGAAACCGTCGATGACATAGATACGGCTTCGGGTGTTGAGGTAGTCGACAGCACGTTCTCTGTTGATCTTCCAGACCTGTAGCGGTAATTTTGTCAGCCATTGCTCATGAAAGCGATGAAATCATTGGGGTAAGCATGAGATCCCGGTAGCCCTGCCAGAAGAGGCAAAGGCAGACCGGGTCGGGAAAAGTCGTGGTCGGCCCAGAAAAGAGGGGCTACCCGCGGCCGAAGATTTCGGGCTCGGGACTGGGGCTCGGTCTAAAGCCGTGACCTGAAAAAAGAAAAAGGAGGGGAAGGTGAGGAGGTGAAGCGGTAGGAAGGGGAAGGTGAGCGTGTGAGGACTGCGGGGTCACGATTGCCGACCCCATGACGCCCACCCCGGCCAGGACCAGGGGAACAAGTCGGACTAGAGAACCGGTCGACCAAGCCTCTACCAACCAGCGACAAGGCAATTGGCTAAGAGAATAAGCACCGGTGGACAAGCCATCAAAGCCATGACGCTGACTCTCCGGGTATCCTCGGGGCAAGGCCCAATTGCTTGGATCAAAGCCAATTGTGGTCGCTGGAATGGAGATGCTCTTCCGACTCGGGTCTAGACGTTTGTTCGCTTGTTCGCTCGCTCGCTGGGCGTCAAGCTCGTGGTATTTGCAAATTTTCTCCTGTCGCCAAGTTCGGAAGACAAGGAGTCAAGTCAAGGTGCCACAGCAGCGAGGCTCGATCGATCGTGTACGCAAACATGATGTGCTCGGAATGGATTAAGAAAATCCGATGTTATTCTTACCTCAGGTGTCATGGGCTTGTTAACAGGACCCCACCTAAACAGTATTGTTAGCTATTGCATCTCGATTTGTGAACGGCAGTTGGAACTCTATTGCCGGTCGTTCGGGAAAACACGTACCAGATGTTGTCCTTTGATGAGTCCTCCTCGACAATTCGCTTGTCAAGAGGGGATCGACCAGTCTTAGCACCAGAGTAGGCAGTCAGAGCACCGCTAGAGGTGATAGCGGTACCGGTCTCGTAGACAAGGGCATCTTCGTAGAGAGCAGCGACTGAAGGGTTGGGGATCTAATTGGTGCCATGTTAATGGGGAATCTCTCGGTCAGCTGTTGGCAGGGCTTCTTACAATAGCGACGTGATCGTAGTCAATGTGAGCCTTGTCGTGAAGTTCTTGCTCCAGCTCAGTGTGCTCCTGGTGAGGACTGCGAAACCTGTGTTAGTGGACTTTCATGGGAGCAGCTTGGGTGTCATGATGAACGTACGCGACACCGGTCGGGTGGAGAGAAGTCTTGTTAACGTTGTTGGGAAGCACTACAACAGAGTCAGTATGAGCTTTAGGACTTGTGCGATGGTAGACATTGTGCGAGGTGGTAGCTCCGTCATAGAGAATGGCAGAGAAAGGTGGTCGTGTGAGGGCATCAAGACAGCTCAGCCGTCAACGGGGGAGCAGAGACAAGACTCACTCTTGAAATAACCAGTTCCTGAAGCCTGAATCTGTGAGCTTGGACCTTTGAAGTTTGGATCTGGATAGGGAGAAGCGGTTCTGTAGACGGGGTCCTTCATGGCTTTTATAAAAGCTTCACGAGCAGCTCGGGATTTAATAGTGTACGCCCGGGTGTGTACGGATCGTGATGTACTCCTCCACAGAAGAGATGGTTCCCGCTTGCCAGGGTTAAAACCGAGGATGGAGAGGGACGGGGACGGATGGAGTGAGAGGCAACGAGTGGCAGAGACAAGCGCGTGGTGGAGCCGACGCGGCGTTGCAGGTGAGGGCCACGATATTATATCGGAAGAGATTCCTTGGTACAAGGTGACCGGACGGTACACCTGGTACAACGGGCACAGTCTGGGCGCCAGCTGGGATATTGCGGGACGGAGGGGGCCACAAAACGTAACCCCGGTCCAAACTCTTCGGTTGGAAGCGTCAAAGTTTTGGTTTTGGCGGAGAGGAGGAGGGGCAGACAAAAAGCTAAGCCCAGGAAGATGCCGGAGAATGGACGAGATGGATCACGATAGTGGGTGTCGATGCTTGAGAATAGAAAGCAAGGAATATGACTGGGCAGCGCTGTAGTAATCTCGGGATTTGCTTGACGTATTGACGTTGGAGTGACGGCAAAATACGGTGCAGCAGTTTTGTGCAGCAGTTTTGTACACAGGGCGGTACGGTATGTCTTTTCGGTTGTCACTTCGGGTGGTGTTATTATTGCGCTGGTATCTTAGAAGCAGCTGATGGTCAGGTTGTTGATGGTGGAAGAGGAAGTGGTGACGACGACAATGACGGAATTTCTATTGCTAATATTCTTATACACGAGCTTGGCACATCTTGATTCCTTCCTTGCATTCAGCCAATTTCCCCAGATCTTCAGTGCCCAGGTTTTCACTTAACGCTCCCCTCTTGGCAGTAAATCATTCGCTGAAAGCGTTGGCTTCTTAGCATCATCCAGAAGCATTAAACCGTCATCTTGCTCGCTTGGAGTTCAGTTGCAACCAAATGTGTCGTCATGATCGCCCGGTCAGGGCCCCAAACTAAAACAAAACGGCGACTCAACGTCCGCCATCTTTTGCAAAAAGAGACTCGGCTGAATTTCAATTACACTCTTTGCTTCTTACTGGGAGACCCTTCATCATCACCATCTGCCTCTACTTCATCTCCTGGCTTTCTCTTGGGAACGTCGGTGTCGTCTCCTTGCTGGGACGAAGCCTCTGACTGCTGAACAACAGTCCAACCTCTGTCGATGAGAGGATCGAAGACGTCGGCATAAACGAAGAAGGACGTAGCGTCATTGACGTTCTTCAACTGGACGTCTGTCAAATACATCATGCCGCCTATCTCGCCGCGCTGGATTCCGGTAGATTGAGTTTCGCGTCGGCGCTTTCGTGTTGAGGCTCGGAGCAGGACTGCACCGCATACGCCGTCGCGGATAAAGGGCTTCTGTGACATTTTGACGGCGTCGGTCGCGTGTACGCCTTGCTTGCACACGATGTATGAGAGATTGGGAGAGGGGCCCAGATCTTCCTTCCCCTTGGGCAGGACAACGTCGTGAGCAGAAGACGCTCTTGGGTGTCGCCTGATGGTCGCTCGATTACCGATTGAAAGAAGCTCCTGTTTACCGGTGGTGAATGAATCAATGACGAACTTGTCCCCAAACTGAACCTCATCTGAGGCTAGCAGTACCTTTGGGGCACAGTCCATCTCCATGAACTGATTGTCGAACGTGTTGTCGTCATGGAGTTTAGCAAGGGCGATGTCCGTCTCACCAAGTCGCTCCTCAACAAAACCGACGTCTGTGCCTGGTTTCTGGCCTTGAATGACTCGGAAGGTTTGACGCGACTCCGGACTTATGAGTCCAAATTGGTCGGGATGGGCGTCGAAATGCTTTTGCCAGTTGTGGAATGAACAAGTAAGCCGGCGTTCGCCATCCTTTTCGACTAGGATGCCAGCGGTGACTGAGCTGACAACCTCTCCAGCCTTGTCGACTGAGCTGATCATGGCCCCAGGATAGAATTTGCCTTCAGCATTGACGTAGTCTGTCTCGTCGCAGTCACCCTCCAGAGCCTGGGGATTCGGAGTGACGGCTCTCTTGTGTCGCTGAGTATTGGGCAATGGCCCATTGTAGTAGAAAACATTGAAAGGAAGGCCGTCGATACCTCCAGGCAAAGATGGGAGTTGTTGCAGGAAATCCTCGTCACTCATCTTGGGTAATTCGATGACAAGATCATGGCAAAGCAGAGTGATGGCTTCGCACGTGGGAAAGGTGTTGTCGGCTAGATACAGGATTGCCTTGTCGGGGATGTTCTGATAGGGTTCGATGAGGTCCAAAATCTCAGGGCTGATTTCGACTGATGGACCTTGTCCAACGCTGCCGACCTCGCGAGACAATACGACATCATCGACATGTCGCCAAATAGCGATGAGGCCAGCGATAGTGAAGGGTCTCTCGTTTTCAGGCGGAAGTTCACCATCCTCACACCCTAGAACGAGGAAGGGGTCGGAGTAGAAACAAACTTTGACGCCGTATGTCTCATATAAATACGCCTCGAGGGCTTCCCGTTGCTCGCGAGACACGTTGGTGTATTCCATAGAGCCATCATCTCCCCAGAAGGAAAACTCCTTGAACTCAAGTGCGGCGGTTGGCGGGTGGACTTGGGTCTCTGGCTTCTTGGGCGGGAGATCGGCAAGCGATGCCGAGTTCGACTGAGGGATCGATGTTTTCGGTGTTTGCGTCTTGACGGGGGAGAAAGAGATCCTGGAGCGTCGAGGTCTGACAGGAGTCAACTTGAGGGTGTCGGTGATGGCGGTAGCCGGGATGCGCCTGGCTTGTGGTGTTTCCATCGTGATCGGCGTCACTTCTGTGCGAAAAGAAGAAGAAGTTGAGTGCGGTCGAAATTGAATTAAATTAAAAAAGAAATCTCAGGCATGTATGTTGTTGTTTTTAAGCTCTCAAGCGCGCATAATGCATGAGGGGAAGCGAACTGAATTTCGTGATACGATACTGCTATCGTGAGTTACTTACGGGATACACAAGCAGGCTGATGAAGCTTCGTTTTGTGGGCTGGGGTTGAGATTCAGATTGCGGAGAAGATGCGCTGAAGACGGGTAAGTAAAGCCGCTAAGCCTTACCCCTAAATCTTAAGGTATGTGCTGCTGGAACTAGCAGGCCAGCAAAAGAACAACAGTGAGATTCTGGGGAAAGATACGAGGAGAAAGGGACTGGAACCAAAGCTACTGAACTCTTGATGCTCTGGGTTATGAATTCATGATGAACTTAGCTCCCGGTTGCTAGCTTGGTAGGTAGTTTGGCTATTCCCGGCCGCGGATCTTGGTAGCATTGACGACTGCAGGCTTGAATTTAGGGGAAACACCTTGGTGAGGCCATCAAGCTATCGGATATCGTCAACAAGAGCTATTTGTTTGTACATTAGTACATAGGCGTATTGTGCGTGACGAATTGCAGTTGCAGATTCTTTATTCGGATGTGGCTGCTTCAGCTCACCTTACCCTGGGGTGAAGCTAACTTACCCCAGATTTACCAACACAAAGTTTCCTCACTGGCTTCCAAGGTACACCTCCAGCAATCCTACCGGGTAAAGATACTTGTTTCTGAGCTACAGTACTTTGGTCTTGAAGCTTGCACCTGCCAATGGGAATTATCAACGAGTAGAAGGTAGACATCGTAGCTTCCCTCCTTCTCAATGTGGAGGATACATAAAGACTAACTAAGTAGACCATTAAGGTAGGTGATGCTTTTTTTTGGTCTCGTAAAGCCTCCTATCTTTGACATTTCATTATCACCGCGACTCAGACTATACCAGATCTCTTCAATTTCGAGATCTGGTACCTGGCACCAACGCGACAGGCATACGAGAATGCAGAATCCGCGGCTGCTATTTCCGTCACCGCATGGCGTCGACCCGTCTTACGCGAAGGCTTCTAGACTAGACTCTGGATTCGTTCCCTTGTCGTCTCAGTCCCGAAGCGGACCAAATTTGCAACAAACTCTGCACATGACTTCTGCTACCCGGTCAAAGAGAGTCACGACCTGATGAAAAAATTCAGTTTATTGAGCTAAAAGCCCAGGAGATGGTCTTCGTGACCTGGGTCTCACTGACACTTGGGCTCTATTGTGGCCCTTTACTACGGCCCATGCTCCGGGACCCGTCCTCTATTTCCCCGACCCCATTTCGTCAGCATCACTTATCAGGCGAAAGAGAGTCACGATAATCCAAAAATACCATTACATACTCCCGTTAATAGCCTCTCAGGGTTTGCGTGGCGTACTATGTACAGAAACTGAACTCGCATTCCCCTGCAACTTGATACCTCCCCACATAGCTCAGTTTCCAGAGAGGCTTCTTGAGCTGATTGGCCATACTCTCACCTTGTCAACACACACCCTTCCGCAAACTCTCACCTACAGTTCCGACATCCTCCGAGCCTCCGTTCATGACGGTTTCCCTCCCCAGAGCCTCCATATCGATTACGTTTTTGCGGCTGGGGCTCAAGGACGAACTGCATGGGGAGCTGGGGTTGCGGGGGCTACATGCCATGCCATGCCATGTCATGCCCAGCTTGGGGATAATGTCACACCCGGTGATATTATTGCTTCCTTTGCGGGCGCCCGTCCATCATGTTTCGGTTAACTTCCTGACTACCGTGCTCCGTCACCCGGCCCCGTCGGCTCCGTCTGCCTCCGGTACACGATGCCAACCATCATAATTCACCCAAACTTGGGGTACAAATCCCTTGTCTATACACAATCGACTTCCTGTTATCTATATCAAGATAGATAACGAGTCGACATCAGTCAATCCTTGCCGCTTTTTTTCCAGCAATAGATGCTCATGCCTGCCTTCCATCCGTCCGGGTTCCTATTTCACGAACACCTTGATCCCGGCTGCTGCATCTTGTATCAGACAGATACATACAATCATGATAAACCCCAGTAATATCAGGAGCTACGGTTTGGCATATTCGATTTGAGGCCACTGTCCCACCTTGAGCCCAATCGTGTTCCGTTTATGTCCGGCCTTTCGGCAACCTTCCGAGAAGGCTTCCGTAACGAGACCGGGTCTCACTCACCTCGGGATACCTTTGTCCAGGGTGCGACAACCGTATCGTATCCATCACATCTGACACGCCCCCAAGCCCCGATCCGCTGGGCCGCTGCCAGCCAGCACCTGAACTCCCTTTGGTAGCATGGATGAATCGAATCTTCCCCAGCTTCGGCTTTTCTCTCCTTGGTCACCGCTTCCGCAACTTGGTTCATGACGCTCCTCGCAATGCTTTGCTCGAACCGTCCCGACTTTTTCTCGTCTTCATGATCCTCACTAACAAACATCTTTGCACCATCCCCTCAGTCATGATAGCCCATACAAGGACCGACCCTAGGCGTTTAATGTCCGGACCCGTTTTAGTTCCGTTATCCAACCGCCTTTGAAAACCGTTCACTAAGGCAACGACCCCGGCAATATCTTGCAGTTGGAGACAAAGGCCTAGAATGTCGATCATGATTACTTCTGCAGGGTGTAAGAAGACGACGGCAAAACCTCTTCTTTTGCCGAAGCTTGCATTTTACATGACCCATTGGCTTTCTTTACTTCCCTGCATTCATGGGCTGCCTCCTGAGCTAAATGCAAAGTTCACGATAACAATTCGGTCTATTGTTTTCGTTCCGCCCTTGCCCTTCTCCTGTTTGATCCTCACGATCTTTCTGCAATCCCCTATCTCACCGCCATGGTCAGTTTCAAGTGAACATCCGGAGGTTGTCTAATCATCTATCCATTCGTCTCCCTCCATCCTTGTCCTCTTTTGCCTTAATCTTCTATCCACTGGTTTGTCATATCTTTGTCTTCTGCTTGGCGGTATTGATTACCCTTGATGCGGGATGTTCTCTCTTTCAAGGCATCCCACTTCGCTTTCACGGCAGATGGCACGAAGCATCAGAGCCTTTTCACCAACACGCACCTTTTTTCTCTCTTCTGAATTGCCTGTCTATATATATACCCGAAGCACAGGAAAAGTATGGCATCCATCATATCGCCCACTGGTTTCTCTCCCTTCTTGTCGTCACTTTCAACGCCCCTCTGGCGGGTACTACAAGTGGCCTTCCCATCTCATCATCCTATACAAAACCCGGTGTCGCGTTCCCGGTAAATACTTTTCTTCCCCAGCGCCAAGCAGTTGAAACCGTGATTCATTGATGATGATCGTGATGAATGCTCGTTACATTTTCCCTGCCTTTTTATCAGTGGCATCTGTCCTTTTGTGATTTAACATAGTCGCGTCTGAACGCAGATCAAGAACAGTCATCATTCATTTAAGACTCATTAAAGATGAGCTTGGTAATCTTGCCAATGGCAATGGTTTGTCCCTGCGTACATCTCGTGTTAGCAATCTGATATCCAAGTTGATAATGAAAACACCCCTCCAGAGTCTTTCCACCACCCCATATCCGGTAGTGACTCCCTGGGTACCCTGGGGTATCTGAGAACCGCGGGATGGGTAAAGATATGGGGTTGATTAGATAAAGAAGGTGCGTGTAGGGCTGTCAAAGGGTCTGGGGGTGAATAGAAACTAACCTGGTCTCGCAAGGTGAAGCGACCCATCTGGGGATAGTCCTCGAACTTCTCCACGCACACAGAGCCTGCTCCTCCAATCACCTGCATGCGGGCGATGATACTGTCGCCCCTCTTGGCGTGTGTAGGTGGGTTCTTGCTCTTGCGGTTTGTTCCCTTTTGCAGCTTGTGCAGAAGGGCTGCGAATGTGACTTCTTCAATGGCGGAGTGGACGTGCAGCACGCAGTTGAAGCCGGCCGTCAAGATGCTCTTGAGCTCCAGGATACGGATCTGCGCCTCGAACTCAGCCACGGTGTGCACCAGTCGCTTGGGCGAGCACAGCACGAATCCGGGCAAGATGTCGTCCTCCTCGATACCCTTGAGCCTTATTCGCACCTGGTCACCACACTGAGCCAATTGCACCTCTTCTTCCTGCTCGCCGTAAACGGCGGCGGCTTCAACATTCTGCTTGTTGGGCATCATGATCATGCCCATACCCTTCTTGACCACACCGGCCTCAATCTTGCCTTCCACCATCGTACCAAGATCGCGGTACTTGCCGTTAACTGGCAACATGAAAGGGGCGTTGATCTTGCGCTCAAGTGCCTTCATGCTGTCGAGGTACTCGAGCAGCGAGGGACCCTCCCACCAAGGAGCGACATCCTTGGTGATGCGAGTCTTGATACCCTGCATCTGCTGAGCGGCAATGGGCAGGAAGTAAACGTCGGTCTTGAGGTTGTAGCCGGTGCCCTTGAGGAACTGAGCAAGCTTGGTTGTGCACTCCTGGTATCGCTCATGGGACCACTCGACGGTAGGGTCGTCCATCTTGTTGACGGCGACAATGAGCTTGTTGACGCCCTGAGTCTTGGCAAGCATAGCGTGCTCACGGGTCTGTCCACCACGCTCGAAACCGGTCTCGTACTCGCCCTTTCGAGCAGAGATGACCAGAATACCGACATCGGCCTGTGAAGCACCTCCAATCATGTTGGGGACGTACATCTTGTGGCCAGGAGCATCCAGAATACTGTAGCGGCGCTTCTCAGTCTCGAAGAAACCACGGCCAACTTCGATAGTCTTTCCCTGTGTTCGCTCCTCCTTGTTCAAATCCATGACCCAGGACAAGTACCAAGACTCGCGACCCAGATCCTTGGCCTCCTTCTTGTACTTGTCCATAGTTCGCTCGTCGACCATACCGGTGGCATACAGAATCGAGCCACCAAGAGTAGACTTTCCGGCATCGACGTGGCCCATGAAGAGGATGTTGACGTGCTCCTTGCCGTAAATTTCCTTGAGTGTCTCCTGGTCGACATCGGCAGCCTGCTCCTTTTCGACGGCATCGACTTCTCGGGCGGCAGCCTTCTTCTCGCCAGCGGTAGGGCTGTTACGTCCAGAGCTGGGGCTTGGTGAGGTCTTGCCAGATGTCTTACCACTGGCGGCCTTGCCAGCCTTCTCTCCTGTCTTCTCGATGGCCTTGGCAGCTGTGGCCTTTTGGCCAGCCTCGGGCTTGTCGGTGGGCTCAGCCTTGGCGGGTTCCTCCTGCTTGATGGGAGTAGCGGCGCCAGTTCCGGAGATGGAGAGCACCTTGGTCTTGGGCTTGGGAGCAGAGGTGTCGCCACTGATGCTGATGACCTTGGGGCCGGCGGGCTTGGGGGAGGGAGCGGCAGGTTGGTTGGGAGCAGTGGGAGCATCCGCAGGTCGCTGGGCGATCGTAGGAGCAGCAGGCTGCTGAGGAGGTTGTTGCTGTTGCTGTTGCTGTTGTTGTTGGCCATACTGGGGGTAGCCACCACCTATTACATACGTTAGCATGTCACGTCACGACTCTTGGTGAACAGGTAAATTTTTCTGCGCAAATGTCATACCATATCCTTGGTTGTAGCCAGCGTAGCCCTGGTTGTACTGGTTG
>JAJJWO010000255.1:0-43699 GCA_021655895.1 Fusarium sp. NRRL 66739
CCGCCGTGGGCGGGCGACTGTTCAAACGAAAAAGACGAAACTTGCGGCTACAGGCATTTGGACGGCCACGATTGGCTGCGGGCTCGCTCGAAATGAAACCAGGCTGTTTGATACAAAACCGGGGCCTGGACGAGGGGGGCAGGGGGGTCAGAAGGGGAGGCCAAGAGGCAAACCTCGGAGTTTGGAGTGTTTAAAGAGTGATCAACAATGATCAACAATGGAGTTTGAGCACTTGACTGCAGATTAGGAAAGACCCTGCATCTTGAACGCGTACCACGAATACTGGATCTACAGAATACCCTCAGTTACCTACCAACTTTACAGGTCTTTACCAGGCGCTGACGACAAAGCACAGGTCACTGTAGATGCTAGGTAGCAATCGACTGCGGGCCGCACCAGGTCCCTGCTCTTCTTCTCCGGGCTCTGCAAACGTGGTACTACCGAGCGAGTACAATCGTGGCGGTTGACCTTGTGGTCTGGCGTTTCGGCTCTCTCGTCCCGCCTTGTGAATCCCTCGTACAGAGACCAGACAGAGACGTGCGTGGTTATCTCGCTCCGAGAGCCGCTGTATCTCGCATGGTGATTGCACACGCGTTTCATATTTCTCTTATTTTAATCCTGTACCTGGCCTATATTCTAGCTTTGCATGTACCTGCCCAGCTTGGACAAAGATCACCCCAGACCCTGCATTAGGTTATCTTTACTGAATTCCAAACTTTAACAATTAACTTGACCGTGCGGACTACTTTACTACTTCTCGGTCGAGTATAGCTACCCTACGCAGATCAGACAGAATAAGCAAATTCAGATCATGTAGACAATCTGCAAAAAGCAAGACGTGAGACGCCAAGACAAGCTGATTTGCGACAATGCGCTCAACATGTTCCTCACGATCCAAACCAGGGCTGCCTGCGACCAACCGCTGCTCTCAACTATTACATGGCTCTCACTACAAAGCGAAGCCAACGGAAACACAAACGCCAGCATAGTTTCTCGACCAGTTCATCATCCATCTACCCGGTATCCAAGCAAGCAAACAAACTGACGTCTAGAGGCCAATGCGTCCACGTTGTAGACCTGGCCCGTGTGTAGATTATCTTGGCGAGCCGAGATTGGTGATTGATTATCACACCATCTGCTATGCTATTTCAAATACACGCTCAGCCATCAAAACGCCCTCGCTCCCAATATCTCAAGACTATCACTACTGCCTAGGTACTGTGTATCGCGAACGCCCCCCCTTGTGGCGGCCAGCCCATAACCGAACCCTTGGGTTCAAACCAAACCTACCTAAAGCCTCCAGAGGAGCGAGACCTGTAGCGGAAAACGGACGGGGCGTTGACTATTCCGCTTGGCTGCCGTCGTTGTTCACCGAGTCACATTCCTACGACATCACATCACTCTACCGTTGGTTTTTCTTTTTACTGACCTGTCTTTCTTTTCACGATGGCATCGTTTTAGAGGCCGATGGCGTTCGGCAATCAGCCACAGCCACAGCCACAGCCATGACAGAATGCTTTGTCAAGGTAGCCAAGACTCGAGAGGAAAAGCTGCACATAAAGTGCAGCACAGCATCTAGACACTGCTGAGCGAGTTCAAACGGTCAGCACTTGGGGTTATCAAATGGATTGGATCTAACATGCACAATGCATGATAAACGTCGTCTTGGCGATACTATAGCTCACATTTACATCCACTTTCACAAGTCCACAGCGGTCTCGTGCATATGCATTCCGAGCCTCGACTTCTCTTACTCCTCTCTTTAGCAGCGCGCAGCAGCTGCAACAGCGGGGTACAGGGGGGAGGGGGGGAGGAGGCAGATCATCAGCAACCTCTCATCCCTTACTGATGCGTGGAATCTATCTCAGTTTCTTGGTGATAGTACAGCACATGCTCGTCTGCCAACCTCCTTCACCTGACGCTATCAGCCCAGCCCAGCTCTTCGCCGTTTCATCCCTCCATCCAGCCTGCGCTATTGTCAAGTCAAAGATAAAACACACACACACACACACACACACACACACACAACCCATCTGTCTCAGTCCTTGCAAATAGTCCCGTCCCCCCTGTTCCCGTCCTTCGGCAGACGCCACTAGCTTGGTTCGGGAGCAACCCGTTTGAGGAATGCAGACCTCCACTTGGAATAGAGGAGGGTGGTGGGCATGCATCACCGCCAGTGGCTCACGCGAGGGAGGGAGACGGACGACCAAACTGCCAAGGATGGATTGGTTGTTGAAGCAGCTGATGTTGGCAACCTTGTTAGTGACAGCTGTTGCAGTAACAAACCTTGCCCTGAAAGAAAGGGAAGAAGAAGAGCATTGGCCAAAACCCAATCGATACAAAACTCCCTCCAGGGCAACCGCAGTAATACAAAACCGTCCAAAGGCGATCAAATGGTTGGAATCTGCATGCCAGACCCGGGGGGAGCCCTTGCGCTAGACCAAGCACCAAAAAACGCCCCCTCCTCGAGCTCAGGCCCTGTGAGATCCAACCAACAAAGCTGGGATCTTCGTCTTTTATGCGCACAGCAGCCCTACAGTTGCTGTTTCCAGCTGTACATGTACTGTACTGTACAGCATCGAGCCGCGATTCTCGACCCATGGTCAGCATATTTGCTGTAGATTGATAGGCAAGCAAATGTATGCGTTGGCTTTGATCCATGATGCTTTGAGGGCATTGGCGATCGAGGCAGCGGTGATCATCTGAGTGTATCTCGAGGTTGAGTGGCCTGATTGAGTTGATGGCTGATGACAAGAGAGACAGACACCTCCAACCTGACCGCTTGCGTTTGACCTCTGAATGTCATGTTCCTCAAACGGGCAAACCAGGAACAAGTAACGAAACAAAAAACTCTTTCTTTCACCGCCGTTGTCTTGGTTGGAGCCATGAATCGAGCATGGCCATTGACAGCGCAGATGGAGTCATTCTCCCATCCATCTTGTCACGATACAGCACATTAGGGAGCCCCTGACCCCTGAGCCCTGAGCCAGTCACAGCAGGCCAGTGGCATCCCATTCACACACCCAAGATCGGTCTGAATTCTCATATCTCGAGTTTCTTATTGGCCAGCCCCGCATGCACTTCATCCCTGAAGTCTGCATGTCAAAAAAACCACCCGTGGCTCTGACTTGCTGCGAGGGGTCAAGGTGTGGCTGAGGTGCTGAGGACGCAATGGGCCTGTGGCTCAGTCACCGGATGCGGCTAGATTGCGTGGCAACGCCGATATGCAGAAACCGACCGCTTTCGGAGTTTGACGGGATTTGAATTCTGTACCTGAATTTTTAATAACGGTCTCACTGGTTTTGATCATACTACGTAGTACAGCTGCTGTAAGTATCCACGCAGCAAAATCACTCACGCGTTTATGAGACTTTGTGATTAATTAATCATCCTCGTTCTCGTCGTTGCATGCTCTAGATCTCAAACTACAGCAAAGCAACTCTAGCCCGTGACATGCCCACTCGCCTCAAAACCCACCGCCCCAGCATCCTCGGCCAAGGCCCTAATAACAACACGAAATCCAACGCCCATCATTTGATCTAAAACGTGTCCATTCTCCAAGGATCAACCTTAGGCCACTACCTGCCTCGGCCCTACCTCACCCTTTTATTCATGCTCCCCCCTTCTAGCTGAGGCTGGGAAATCTACTGGCTGCGGGGATCTCATGACCTGGGCGATTTTGTCCGCGTGGTTGGGCTAGTCTAGCCTCATGCCCAACATCAAACACCAAGCCTGTGATGATGCGGGGGAACCAGCTGCACTACTGCTGCCATCGGTACCGGAGATCGATGGCAAACTAAAATACACAAAGTGACTCCTCGTTGCTGCTCCATTTTGCGGTGAAGCTATTGCCATCGCAGCAAGCATCCCACTCTACACGAACCGTCTCTTCGTATTCATCCCTACAATACTGGACTAACATTTAGCCCAGCCTTGCCAACTGCCTAAAACAAAAGAAACCGTCTAAAGGATTCATCCCTTTCTTGGGTTCTATCCTCCGTCGACACGTCCGAACCTTTCCCATTTCCCTTTCCGCTCCGGTCGGAACCTCCGGTCCATCTCCACCGGAGCTCCGGCCGGGTTGCCTCCGGCCTAACCAACCCAGGGCCAGACCAAGCTGGAGATCCCCACTTTTTTATTTGCGTGATTCGGCTCAAGCCGCGGGATTGGCGCTTCCCGTGCCCAGCTGTGCACCGCCGCTCAAGCCCGCCTGAATACTTCAGCAGCGTAGGGATTCAAGCTTGATGCATCATGACATAGCTTCAACAGATCTGCAGTAGCCGAGATGCTTGTCTTGAGATCCTGCTTTGACCTGACTTCGAACAATAATGCATATTGTCCGTAGTTGGTCCTACATGGGCTGCCTCACAGCATCTATCCAAGCGCCAACAACAAAACTTCCGATGTAGGAGAATAGCGCCCAGATACAGCATAGCCATCATTTTCCCTCTTCCGCCGTTTCATATCTTTTTGATACATCTTCAATCTTAGTCGAAACACGGCATTTGAATGTTTACACAGCATCCCGGCCTAGGCGCTTACACACTCCGCTCCAAGCGCCGTAGACCCCTGCTCGCTATTCTTGTCCGGCGGCTACCGAGCCAAGAACGCTATGCAGCTTACATACATGCTTGATCCTGCAAAAGCAATAGAGCTAGCTACCAGAATAGAAGTTCGTGGTAGTGTGGGCGGCTCTTCAGGTTGAGCCGCTTGGGACGATCTAGACCAACTGCAGGCGTCTACGCGTGGTGTATTTTTGAGACTGAATAGACGCCCGCTTGATCCATAATGATGTTCGTGTAGACTGTCTGTTTTATCTCTTTTGTGGCTGTGTTGCCATGCCAAGGCTTCAAAACCAACAGTTGTTGGTCGTATCTGACGGGGGTATCATACTACCTTCGTGCTTGATCCGAGTGGCCAGCTGTTACAATTAGCCCTAGTTCGTCCCAAGACTCTGTTTGAGCGTCTCGAACGAGCTGTGTCACGCTGGTTTGTGAGCTGTTGGTTGTCTGTATCTCTTCCAACAGTCGACCCTCGCCTCTTTACCACGCCACTATGCGGTCGTTGTTGGCCATCTGAGATATCTCCAACATACAATTGTTCTCACGGGATCACGTCAAGAGTCGAATACCAGCAAGAATCAGCATTAAATGCTCTGGACCATCTTCTACCGTGTCATGGTCATTTCATCGATTACACTGCACTGCCATGCAATCCTGGATATCAAATCGCACGCTGAGTCCTACCGTCTACCCTGTACATTCAAAATCAAAGCCCTGCGAATAGAAGATCTGCCTTCCTCCTAAACTAGCCTTACAACGAACGGCCTTGGTTCGCCTCCCAAAAACGCCTAAAAGGACAGGCTGTTGTTATTGATAGTCATCCCTGCTCTGCAACGCCAAGTTGATATCGTCGACCCCCGCAGCTGACCAGTTCCTCTAGAACATTCGCCCAATAACTCGGACAAGCTGGGCGTGCTGTTGGCTGTGAGTTTTGCTCAGAATTCAGCCAAGAATTTGAATGGGTGTCCTGGCAACAGCTGAGGCTGAATCAAGAAAGGCACGTCAAAGCAACCATTGAGGTAAAAAAAGACGTGTGCAGTCTTTCCCATATACTCCGTTGTCATTGTTCCCCTTGACCATTCCCTCCTTGTCCCTGAGTCAGGAGCGTCAACAGTATCCTGAAGTTAAGGATGCTCAGCCCCCGCCAGCCAGCATACCGGCAGGGAAGCTTAGTGCATCTGCATCATCTGGTATGGAGCTCCGTATCCCACCTAGTGATAGTATCCATTCGTATGAGCAGATGCGTTCTCCTGTGCTAGAAGAGGCTCAAAGTAGGGGTGGTTGTAGGCGGCCTTGGCCGAGATACGTCCTGCAGGGTCGTATACGAGCATCATCTCGAGCAGTTCAAGACCATGGTCGTCGAGGTTGTTGCAGAGGACGTTGCTGTAGTCGCGCTGCCACTTGGGGAACGACGCCTTGAAGTCGGGATAGGATGTGACACCAGGCCAGACTTCCTCAGAGGGTGTACCCAAGGTTCTAGGAAGTTGTTAGTTGGTTGAAGACCACATGTTTTACGTCATGATATGCTTACCGGAAAATCTTGAAGATCTCGTCAATCTCAGAATCACCTGGAAATAGAGGCTTCCGTGTGCACATCTCGGCAAAGATACAACCAACGGACCACATGTCGACACCAGTTGAGTATTGGCGACCTCCCAGCAGAATCTCAGGGGCTCGGTACCAGAGCGTGACAACCTCGTGGGTGTATGTGCGCAGGGGCACACCGAAGGCGCGGGCAAGGCCAAAATCAGCGAGCTTAAGGTTGCCCTCCTTGTCGATCAGCAGGTTCTGGGGCTTGAGATCGCGGTGGAGCACGCGGTGGGAGTGGCAGTACTTGACACCATCACAAAGCTGAAGCATGAACTTGCGAACAACCATGTCACCGAGGCCGAGATGCTGTAGATGCGGCGATGAGCCCTCGGGCAGGGCCTTGCCTCGACCGCCATCGCTCACGGGAAGAGACTCCATGTACTTCTTGAGGTCGAGGTCGAGAAACTCGAAGACGAGGTACAGCTTGTGACCATCGGCGTGGACAATGTTAAATAGACGGACGATGTTGGGATCTCGCATCTCCTTGAGAAGGGAGATTTCGCGGATGGCGGTGCTAGGGACGCCCTCGTCTTCGGCTTCGAGGCGGATCTTCTTTAGGGCGACGATTCGGCCGCCATTGGCAAGGTCTCGGGCCTTGTAGACGACACCGTAGGTGCCTGGAAGGTGTTGGTTTTTATTTATCCAGCAGAGGAAGCATCCAGGGAGGGTTATCAAACATACCTTCACCAATCTTTTCCAACTTTTGGTAGTTCTCCATGGTCGGCGCTATGTATGCGAAGAAAGAAACGTAGATCGATAATCGATTCGAAGAACGGATGAAACGTGCGAGTCGTCTTTAGAGGGTTTAAGCGAGAGACACTGCGTCGGCGGCGTAACTGAGGTGGTCGTGTTGCAGAGCTGAGGCTTGTCTTTGTCGTACACGTCGAGGATCGAGATTGTTGGTCGAGGTTGGCTGTTGTCTCGTCTCGCTACCTATGCAGTCGTTGTCGGGGATAGAGCGGAATCAGTTGCTCGGCCAGAAAATAAATGCCTTGTCTCGTAGTTTGCGCAACGTCTGAAGATGCGATGGCCGGTGGTGGGGGAGAAAAGAAAGAAGGCGGGGAGGCAGAACAAGGGAAAAGGGTCCAGCAAGTGAAGCTAGGAAAGCTAGGGTAGTTAAGTTGGTTAGAAACGAACAAAGAAAACGCCAAACATGCGATGACTTTTGGGTATATGACCCGTCGATGGGAATTGCGTGGAGTGAAAGGAAGTGTAATATGGTGTAAGTTTTGCGGGGAGGTGAAGCCGTTGTTAGTGTACAGGACCTGATTTGAAGGCGAAGCGAAGCCCGAAATTATGTTTACTTTGAGCCCGTGATATTTGTTTGGGGTGTTTGCGCGACAGCCCGTCCGCACAGGGCACCTGCTGGACAGCTGGACCCCTCCAGCTCGCTAAAAAGAGCAACTTTCAGAAGGCCCTTGTAGCGATCTCCTCGCTAGCTCGATTCTTCACCTTGGACATCTGGCCAGCCATTGGTCTCGTCTCGGGGCGACGGCCGTTGTTCGACTGTTTGGAATCGACAACGCGCCTTGGTCGCGTTTCTCTTGGAGATTAATTGTCTCGGTTGGTGAGTGGCATTTCCGGGAATGGCCATGATTGAGGTGATGGCTTGCAAGGAATTTGGCCGAGTCATGATGATATCTATGTCTCTCGCAACTAAGACCAGCCTCTTGATTTACAGCTGGTGAAGTCAATATAAACTCATGGGTATAATGTCAACCCGGCAACGTTGCAAAGTTAACCTTGTACGCCTTAAGCCTCACATTCATGATCATGTAAAAGATGCGGCGGACAAAAAGAAAACGTCTGTCTGTCTCACTTGCATGCATAACTTGATGAAGAACACGCAAAAAAAGTCAATTCGACGCAGGCCTGATTCGAACAGACGCCTCCGAAGAGAATAGATTTCTAGTCTATCGCATTAGACCACTCTGCCACTGCGCCTTGAGAATTGATGAGAACAGAAGGAGAACACTCGGTCTATACAGCAAAAGCTAGATGAACTCGGTCTTCTCGAGACAAACACGAGCAATGCCAACATTCAGTTGGTCAAGAAGCCAAGATCAATATTTGCTATTGTATCCTATCACGTACTCTCCTTTCGCCTCAAGTCCAATATCCTATCCAGCTTCAACGTCCCCTTTGCTCCCCATCCCGAGGGTCCAGCATCAACATCTGGCCGGAGGTTCATATACCAACTCCACGCCCGCTTATCCAGCTCGTCACGGCTCAGAGTCCCAGCCCAGCTCTTAAACAGCAGCCTGAGCGCCCCGAGCACTCGACCCAGATTCTCTTGCTTCTCGTCGTTGGCGGCAGCAACCGTCTTCTTGCCGCTATCCTCTGCTGGCGCAAAGGCGCGCAGTACATAGTTCCGTGCAGCTTCGGGTCTGTGGATAGGCATGCCTACTGTTGATGTCGCGGGCTTGTTGTCCTCAAGATCAAGGGCCCAGACTGGCTCGCCGTCTAGACTGGATGTGCGCTTTTGCGACGAGAGGGCGTCGTTGAGACACTCTCTCATGAGACGCCAGCGATCCGGACCGAGCATGACACCGCCGTACCATCTTGTAAGAACAACAAGTGTATTGCTGATACCGAGGTCACGCAATTGTTGAAGCAGAAAGTTCCCGCATCCTGACTCGCCATCATCAAAGGATGCTTCTTGCTTAAGCGGAGAGTTTCCAAAACTTGTTCGGATCGCCCAGGCGTTGTGCGTCGCGGTCTCGAGCTCGGGCTTCTCGGCCATGAGGGACTTGAACACCGCCGAACGCTTAGAAGGTGATGATATAGGTATGGCATGAGCTATAAAAACCGATCCCCTCGAGCTCAACTTCTGACTTGCAGTCCAGCCCGTTGGTTTGGGTTGACTGCCTTGGAGTATAACTGAAGAAGCGTTAGATGACGTTGGCTGGGAAGAACCTGACCAGGTATAACCGCCTCGTTTAAGAACTGGAATCGGCCGGTTCATGATGTTGATCCTTGGTTGACCGTCGGGAACTTTCTCCTCTCCCCCTGGAGGGGCCTTTTCAATACCTATGCTTATGGCCTTTGATCGCGAGTTGGCGCTCACTACTGCCTGCGCAAGGCTCAGTCGACTACTCGGGGGCTGCTCTGGCATGGTGAATCTCAACAGCTCGACGGCAAAGGCCAGAAGTAGGGGCGCCCGGTTCGTGACCACGGTAGTATTTCGAATAACCTCCTCGTCCTCCTCCAATGATAGCTCTAGAGCTGCCTCGAGGTCATCACCAGACATGGAGCCGTAGTCCAGATCTCGTCTATGCGCCTCCAGCTTGGGTTTCTTTGCTCCAGCTGCAGCCGCGCCATCTTCAGCTTGACGTTTAGTTCCGCCTTTCTTTTCATGCGTCTTGCACGCTGCGTGAAGGCTCTTTGCTGCCTTGGCATCGCCGCCAAGGGCCTCCTCTACCGTGGCCAGAGATGCTTCAGCAATTTGCGCAATGCTATGATTATACGCGTTAGTATTGTAGTTAAAACGGATATTAGAATAAATACCTTCGGAGATTTTTTGTTTGCAGGGCTTTCACTTGACCCATGGCTGCCATCATGGACATTTTACGCGCCCTGAGCAGGCGTATGAGCTCTTGGAGGTCATTTTGTGTTGCCATATTTTTTATGGCTGTGATTCTGCGAGATCAGGGGAGGTTAAAGACGCTTTATCGAGACAAGGCTTGTCTTGTTGGCCAATCAAAACGTTTGTGATGATATGGCGATGTTGTAAGTCACAAGTTAATGAATCGACGCCGTTAACGCTCCTCCGTGATCCATGAGATGCTCCCCAAAGAGATCGGGCCCACTTATGCAGCCCCGGCTGTCGGATGGAGCTGTCCCGCCCCACGAAACCCTGCCTCTAGCTTTGGGGATTTTCATGCTTCCACATGTAAAAAACCACATCATAAGACACTATCAATCAACCCACAACGCTTCACCCATAAGATCAATGCATACGGAAAACCCGTCATCATGATCGCCCCAGCTCGAGGCCTCACCATGAGGTCTTTCCGCACCCAATGCCGCTTTGCAAGCTCTACTCCTCGACCTCCCCGCCCTAACATCAAGACACCTTCCAAACCTCCACCAAATATCACGAAACCCTACCAGCCGTACTGCTCTCTCTATATCCTCAATTCTTAAAGGGTCTCCGGAGCATGCTAATACGACTCATGCAGTAAACCTCGAGCATCCCCCCAAGCTTCTTCGACCCCTCCTCCTCCTCCTCCTCCTCCGCAAGCCGAAACACTCCTCGACCTCTGGAAAGCTACATGGTTGCCTCTCACCGGCGCAGCTCTCCTCGCTGGCGCCCTCGGATTCTACATCTTTGGCACAGCTGCCGCATCGTTCAAGGCATCTCCCTGCAGCGGAGCATGCGAACACTCCACCCCGACCGGCCGACCGCCGGCCCTTGACGGCGACAATGCGGAGCAGTTTGACAAGGAGCTCGCTCTTCCTGAATGGTGGATGGGAATCACGAGTCTACGGAAGCGCATAGCAGAGCGCGCAGGTGGACATGTGCTGGAGCTTGCAATGGGTACGGGGCGCAACTTGGAGTACTTTAACTGGGAGCCGTTGAACCAGCGGGCAGAGGGCAAGTTGACCAAGGCCGGCACCAAAATGCCCCGGGGCGTCGTATCCTTCACTGGTCTCGATATCTCGGTCGATATGCTCGACGTTGCCCGAAAGCGCCTCGTCAAGACCGTCCCGCCAATGGAGAATTCCGCCCCGATTGTCCGCGCATCCACCATGGCCGACCATACAGGTGGTCAGCTCTCGTATCTCGATAATCAACTGCGATTAATACACTCCGACGCACACCGACCTATCCCCGGTCCCTCTACTCCATCACCGACGAAATACGATACGGTCATCCAGACCTTCGGCCTCTGTTCCGTCTCTGACCCTGTCGCGGTACTCAAAAACCTGGCTACGGTCGTGAAGCCAGGATCAGGCCGCATCATCCTCCTCGAGCATGGAAAGGGGTGGTATGGTATTGTCAATGGCTTGCTCGACAGGAACGCCGGCAAACATTTTGAAAAGTACGGATGTTGGTGGAATCGTGATATTCAAGAGCTGGTTGAGGAGGCAGCCAGCAAAACACCAGGTCTCGAGATCATAAAGGTGGAACGACCCAACAAACTTCAAATGGGCACATTGGTCTGGGTCGAGTTACGGGTAAACGACGAAGCCTCGTGACAGCCTACATATACAACACTGTCACCAAGATGATGCTCGAATTCAAGAATGAGAAGGGTTTGTAGGATAACGAGACTATGTACAATATTCAAAAGTCCAGAGCAGTTGAGCGGCATTGCATTTTTAGAAGCCTTAATATGCGCGTCCTTTTTAACGCCGAATAAATCAAAAGTCATGGGGATTCCCCGATCCCCTTGCCTGGTATCCCAACCCCAATCAAACCAAAACACCAGACAAGTCTAAATGTACAATTACATCCACAGGCGCCTCTCCATGCAATTAATATGTAAAAGTGTATCGTATATCCGTCGTCGCAGACATGGCGGAATTATCGTCTCGGTCATCTCGTCCCCAACTCCTTGCGCCTGCCCAAAGAAGTCGTAGTCGCTCAGCATGCGTCAAGCAGGCAGTCGAGCTCGTCAATCTCGATGCTCTCAGCACCGCGATCCCACTCCATAAGCTTGCTAAGCTTTAACCAATTCTCGCCGTCGTCCTCTTTACGTGGGCCTGATGTCGTGTTCGACGTAGAGCTAGGCTTCACTGAGGGGCTGGCAAGGAAGGCGTTTGAACTGAAGATGCGGTGCTCCCCAAACCAGAAGTCGTCGCGGTATCCATACTCGGATGTGTGTGTACGCTCACGCTCGACGGTCTCAACAGAAGGGGTCACTTCGGCGAACTTGCGTTTCTGCAAAAAGTCGGCCGTTTGAGTGAACTCGCGCTCATCCTTTTCCAGAGGCGGCGAGTTGTGGCGGCTGTTGCGACGGCTGGGCACATAGCGGTGATGGGAGGGAAGAGAGCCAATGGGAGTAGCGGGCATCATGAAATCATCGTCGCCTTCATCAAATCCGTGGTCTGACAGGTCAATTTCAGGCGACGGGCTAAGCTCACGTCGGCGAGCATCGACGTCGTCGGAGCCGGAATCATCCGTCAGCGACACGGAAGGGGTGTCGAGGGCGCGAAGGGAAGCCATGGTGGAGCTAGACTCAGGAAGAGGCTGACGCGGGCAGGTGGTGAGGAAGTAGTACGTCCTCCGGGGATGGACGCTCTCAAGTTCTTTTGCGAGGGGGCATGGTTTTAGAGCACTCCAGCATGAACGTTTGGCATATGAAGCCAATCGTGAGGAAATGATAGCACAAGGGTTGGCGGAACTGTGATTGGAATGTTAGCGGACGGGAGGCTGAGGGGTTGAGGGGGGTGGTAGGTGCCTGAAACTTACTGTTGAACAGAGGTAAGACGTTGAGCCAGAACGGTAGCCAGCTCCTTCACCAGGTGAGGTCGGTTTCCGGTTGACTGTAGTTGAAGAATGACCGCCTCTACGATATCGTCGTTGATCGTCTCAAAGTCAATCTTGGACTGACTGGTGACGCTCGAGTCTAGTGTTGGTGAAGAAGGTGGTGTCTGCTCAATGGCAATGTCGTCGGCATGGGATCGCTTTTGTCTCTTGTTGGAGTGTGTTTCTAAGGCCTCTGCGGGTGGTGAAAGAGCGGAGGTAGCACTCGAGGACGAAGACAACGAAGACGATCTTGAAGCGCTCTTGGAGGCAGCAGCGGCGGCGGCTCGAGCAGCGTGTGTCATTGGGACGTGGATGCCGAGACTGGGCAATGATAGCGACTTGCGACGCGTATTATAAGGCATTGTGATTATGTCGAAGGATTGTGTTGAAACGGGGCGAGGGACAAGTATGGAAGAATCGAAATCTATCTGCGACTGTATGGGATGTCGACTTGTATAGATCGGTCACCGCAAGGTCGCTAAGCAATTCTATCCGGAAGTGTTGAACGAGATCGAGGAGATCTAGAGAGATCTATCAATCTAGCGAGGCTGACGATGATGGAGAGTCTGTGTATAGGCAGGAATGAAGGAGGGAAGATGGGAAGGGGACGGTTATCGAAGGGGGTGAGGGTGTTTGTTATTGATGGGTTCGGTTGAGGCGGTCTACGGGGTGTTGACGACACAAGAGAGCAGGAGCAGCAGGAGGAAGGGAGCAGCAATGGATGGCAACCACGAGGAAGGGAAAGAGATGGGGGGCAAAGGTGGGCGATTACAGTATGGTCCGGTAGACTACGGTACTGGGGAAGGCATCAAACGGGGAGCTAGCTTAGAAGGGCAATTGAATGAATCAATGCTTGTAAGCTGATAGGTTGGGACGGCAGGTGCTTGTCTCCATCACAGAGCCGGAGACTACCAGCACTTACAAAAGCAGGAGCGATTATCCCCATCATGACGGGAGGGAAGGAGCTGCTGGGCGCTGTGCTGGGCTGCTGGCTGCTGGCTGCTGGCTGGCACACTTGCAGTGAGAGCACGAGAGCTTGAACTTTTTTTTTTTTTTTTTCGTTTCAGCAAAAGTCGATTGGCTAGGACTGGCGTGCATGGCTGCCGGGAGTGGGTCGCGCTAGTGGTAGTGGGGGCTCGTCTGTGGATATCTGGGAATATCCCTGTCGAGATGTCTCCAGCCGCAAGGACGGGAAATGTGAAAAACGACCGACCAACCTGACAACACCTTTTTTTTTTTGGTCCCTTTGGGTTGCGTTGCGTTGCGCTACGTGGTGTTGGTGTTGGTGATGAGAGCGCTTACTCTAGGCAGCCAGCTCCCTTTTGATGATGATGATGATTGCCTCCTTTTTGTCACTTCGGGCCAATCGTACCGGTTATACTTTATCACAGGCAACGGAAATACGCAACTAAACGGATCATCCATCAGACCATGACCTTAATCATGACCCTTACTGTGTGCAGTCTAGCCGTCTGACTCGTCAACGTCTTCTGTTTCTTTGCTGTTTTAAGTCTAGCCTTCCTTGCAACGCAAAGCCGCCTCTGGCAGCCTTTTACCTCACAGACATAGCCTCGCCTCAATGCAACCAATGCACGACTCTTGTTTTTCCGCCTCATCCGCGCCTCTCTGTGGCCTGTGGCCTGTGGCCCTTCCCTTCCCTTCCGGTACCCGGGCCACTTCGGGTCGATGCTAGTTGGTGCTCGGAAGACCCTGAAATCTTTTTTTGGGGAACGACCGAGAGTGACCGTGGATTTGAGCTCATGGCAGAAGCAGGCATTCCCTGGCCTAGCCCATCTAGCCTATTGCCTTGCGTGCTCTGTCTCTGCCTGTGGTCCTGGCTGTATCCGTACCCTGGCTGCATTGGATGTGATGCGACCCTTTGGCTCTGAGATCACACCGCATCCATTTGCTGCATGTCTGTCTGCTCTGTTTTGCTGTGTGTGCGACCACCAACTTACACCGCATAGTTGCTCCTCATGTACGGCGTACATAGGTGCATTTTCCACACGCTTGCTTATGCTGTACGAGACAATCAGAGGACGCATAATCTGCTGTATAAACGCCAAGGCAAGGAGAAGAAGCCCGAGGCAGTCCCATTCCCAGTCCTAATCCTATTTGTTATTGTACTTACTCAACACTGCAGTACGTACCCACATCATCTTCAACTGGACTCGATGGAGATGACTAGTGGGCCAAATCATCAAAAAGAGTCCCGACGACTGCGGCGAGGCCCTCTTGGCTCCTCTTTTGGCCTCTTGATGGCTCCATCAACCGTCGCCCATGGCAATCCAATCTCGTGACTTATTTCCGAGTGCATACATTGTCTGGTTCAATTTACTCCGCCTGCCTGAGGCCGAGGCAAACGATGTGTAAGAGCAAAGTACTTGGTTGTATGTCGGCCAATCGCTGCCGGGGTGTTTCTTCATCGCTCGGCTGTCTTCTTTTGACTGAGGTCAGTGCGAGACGAGCATACCCAGGCATGGTTGCATTCGACTTGAGCTCAGTCTTTTTTTTTTCCTCATCATTTACTTGCAGTACTTCCACTTGGACCCTTGATCAACACTCCACTTGCCTCCGTGTAAGTGAGGGCGACTTGAGGCTATCGGCCAGTGTTCCCAAGTTGGGTACAGCAATTGCTTACATGTTACTTTTACTTTTACTCGTGGAATATATCTACCGACAGCCGACACTACGTACTATTTCTTTTACGCATATGATCTTTACCATCATACTGTCAGATAGAATGCCGTGTTTTCCACTCGCTGACCCCTGAACCAGATCCGCTTAGATCTGTCCAAACGACTGTCAACCTCCATCCAATTCTCTTACACCCTTCTCTTACCCACCGCACAAGCCAACAACCCCCTCCTCTCCCCCTTGTGCGTCATGTCCAGCCTGGCGGCTCAAAAGAATCGCCTCCTGATCATCCATCTTTCGATACGAGCCCATATACCTAGATACCCTACACACACTGCATCATCTCAAAACCCAGAATGTCACTCCGAGCTGCCAGCCACGAGGTGAGCCTCCAATGGCGCGTCTCTAGTTCTGCCCCTTGCCGCGCCAGCTGCGACAAGCGTCTGCCACTAACATGGGCCTCTCTCCACCAGCGCCTGGGCCTCGCCCAAGCTCTTTTGATCCTGGAGCAGAAACCGTCTCCTTCATGCCATTGTCTGATAGTGAAGACAGTATCAAGCAATGTTGGATCTGTGAGCTGCAATTGCCGACAAACAAAGTTTCTCAAGCGCTCAGTTAAACCAAGTGGCTATCATTTCCCCTCAATCACCCTTGAAAACTAAATCTCCGCCCTGTCCATGTCCTCTCCGCCATGAAGTCATTGGCAAGAATCAGGCTGTAGATCCCTCAACTCCCAGCCTGCTCTCAACTCTCTTTACCTCTCTGCCTCTCCTCTGCCTCTGCCCCCGTTCTCTTGCTGGTTCAAACCACTCGCGTCTTGGCGCCTTGCAACCGGCCAGCCTAACCTCATGCCGCCTCTGCCGTCTTGTCAACCCAAGACCCAAGCTAACAGAATTCTTGTTAATTCATTGGCCAATTCCTCTTTAGACTCTGTGCCTTACCTAAGTGCCAACAACAATAAAAATTGAAGGTGTCGGCGGGGACGCTACCCTACACCCGTAGTCTCAAACTCTCATGACTCGGTTTTTTTGCTTTTTGCTCTTTGATCATGCTCTCTAACCCCACTTCCACTACCATGATCCTCCCCTCCCTCGTCATATTTCTCTATCTAGCATCCAAGCCGCTCCTATCGAGATCACTGACTTTACAGACCTGACCATGGAGCTTCCCTTTGTCACACTCGACGTCTTCACAAAGACTCGCTACCGAGGCAATCCCCTAGCAGTTGTCACCATCCCCTCAGATAGCGCTAGCAAGCCTACGCAGCAGCAGAAGCAAGCCATTGCCCGCGAATTTAACCTCTCCGAGACGGTCTTTATCCACGATGCCAACCCAGATATTGACAGTGATGTCACGCGCCGAGTGATCGACATCTTCACCGTCGACACCGAGATCCCCTTTGCTGGCCATCCCACTATTGGCGCCGCCGTCACCCTCATCCCCCACGGCGTCAACACCGTCATCACAAAGGCAGGCCCAATTGCTCTCACACAGACCCGCCCTGGCTATATCCAAGCTGCCATCCCGCACAATGTTCGTCGTCACTCCAAGACTCTGGCAGATCTATCTTCTCCCGCGCCTGGCCAGATCTCCCCCGACCCTGCGATACGCCGGCTCGAGCTTCAGGCCCCGCTCTTCAGCATCGTCAACGGCATGACGTTCGCGCTTATCCAATTACCTGATTTGGAGCACCTCGCCAAGGTTCAGAAGTGCGGTGTATCCCTTCCCGTGCAAGAGCTGCTCGACGACGACTGGCAGAATGGCCTCTTGTGCAAGTACTATTATGTCCTCAATGGCCAGCGCGAGGAAGACGGGGTCATGGTCTTTTCTGTCCGTACGAGGATGATGGAGGCTACCATGGAAGACCCTGCCACAGGCAGTGCTGCGAGTGCGCTCTCGAGCTATCTCTCCCTCCAGCAGCCCAACCCCGGCGATCAGGCTTTCCGATATGAGATTGACCAGGGTGTCGAGATGGGTAGAGAAAGTAACATCGTAGTCGACGTTGACGTTGATGTCAAAGAGTCAAAGATCGCCACGGTTAAACTTTCAGGAACCGCTATCACTGTAATGCGCGGTCATATCAGCGTTTAATTCAGCCCGAAAGCTGTATGCCCTTCACTGAATTGAAATCTCACTACTCGCGATATGGACACAGAACGATAACCCCAAGACCAATCATGCACCTGGTATTGTTTTCCGACACTTCGTAAATACTATCACTATCGTACAGTAATACAGTATTACAGCAAAATGCTCTCGGGCTGTAGACATGCTCGTCCCCCCAGACGAGATCTGCCCAGTACCACAAAAAAACACTGCTTCTCTATAATTCTGAATTCTTTTTGGACCCAACGCCCCGTTCTTCTTTCGATAATAATGCACCGCCTCCGAAACCAGAAAGATCCGCCCGATTTGCATGCGTTTCACCTATAATTTCCTCCTTGTGCCGTTATACCCAGTTCCGCCGCAGTATGATCGATTATATCTCGCGCAAGTTAAGCTCGTTGAAGTACTTGGGCGAACTTCTCAGCAATCTAATGAGATCAATGTTAGTGTGTGTGTATATAGCAATGAATTCGATGGGCTTACCTCAGGAGTTGCCTTGATGAATGGGAGCTCAAAGAACATGTACTTCTCGTTCTTCATGAGCTCCACAACAGTGTATAGTAGACCCCATGGCTGAGGCCAGAAACTAACCAGTCGCTCAAGCAGCACTCGGGTGATCTCCTGGCGGATTTCCGTCTCCTCGGGATCATTGAGGTCCTTGCCAAAAATGTATAGGAGCGCCTGGCTGAAGAAGTCGGTGTGCGCGTTCGGGAACCGGAGTTGGTTGACTACGCTAACGAGGAGGTAATACCTAGCCTCGGCAGGGAGTTCATGAACAATCAGAGAGAGGAGCGACACCTCGTGCTCGTCGCCAGACACCGACACAGCTGCACCAGCCTGTGCTGCCTTTTCCGTGGCACGCTGTCCGATATAGATGATGACAGCGTCAATCACATCCACGTTGGCGACGACAGGAACATGACCGTAGGTCGTTGCTTTGGGAGTGTTGTGCGTCATGGCATGTGTAATATTAGCAACGATGTCTTCTGACGGCCCACTCTGTAGGGCCTGATCGATAACGTTCAGGAGACTACGAGTCTGGAGTGTTGTGATAGCTTGGCTGACAAGGCCAGGGTGAATTCGGGTTTCGTCGGACCGGTCCTTAGCACTCAGATCGTTGAACCTCGAGCTCTGTTGAGGATTAGCAGCCAGCACAGCATTGATAAGCTGGGTGCAATGAGGCGGAATGCTGGCACACAACCTGATGTGGTTGGCCGCAACAAATTCAGGGAAGTCATGCTGCAGAATGACAAGCAGCTTGAATGTGGCTCGATAGATGTCCTTGGCAATGTTAGAAACCTCAAACACCTTCAACTGATCTCCAAGAGTGTCAAGCAGCTGGCAGACAAGCTCGACGAAAGGACCCCATCCAGCACCGTCGGGCAACTGCAAGATTGCCGGCATGAAGGCACGGTGTTGAACAAGGGAGAGCCATCCATAGATAAATCCTGGAAGATACACGGGGCCGATGTTACTAAGCCGGCTAGCGATCTTGAGCAGAATGTCACGACGCTCCTCTTCAGTCAGTTCCTCCGAGACAGTATGGATCTCGTGGAAAAGCATAGACAAGAGTCGGAAAAAGACCCTCTGGTTCATCTGCTCACCGCGCTTAACATGGTGATTTGTCAGGACGAGCTCAAGTAGCGACAGGATCGAGTCGATGAACGATGGACGAGTAGACGCTGGGTCAAAGCCCATGCCGATAAAGGTTCCAATGAGCTTGGCAAGAGCGTCAACCACAACGTACGCATCAGCAAGAGCACCGGCGTGCACAATGTATTCGAATCGCTCGGCAGAAAGATCGACTGCGATGCGGATGAAGACAAAGAAATCGTCTCGGTTTTGCAACACCTGGTTAGCTTGTAGCTGTTGCACAAACGCTGTGATGGCCTTGTCGGAAGCATTGTGGTTGTGGCAGAGCCGAATCCATTCCTCAAACACATACTCGATCTGATCATGTTGGTAGAGAGCTTGATTATCCACCTGAGCCGGACGCGTCAAACCAGAGTTGCTTAGCTTCGACTTGACTCGCTGGCCGGCAGGAGAGTCGGGCTCCTCCAAAACCCACAACCATGCTGCTTCCAACGTGCTTGCAAAGTCGGCATACAGAGCGATGGGACGAGAATCGAGGAGAGTGAGGTCGAGCATGTGCTCCAAAAAGTCGAGGGAGCCCTCCTTGCGGGCCTGGAGCGCTTTGGACATGGCGAGATCTATGTTTCTCCAGTCCAAAAGATCTGTCCGAACCAATGCTGCGAGCAAAGGCAGGCTCAAGAAGGTAGATCCTGGCTGTTGGCTGAAGAGAGCGCGGACACGGTTATTCAGCGCAGGGCCAGAGATCTTGCGTAGTGTCTCCAATACGTGTACCAAACTCTCCAGGGTCAAGTTGTCTTCCAATTGCGAAAAGATGAGCTGGATGATTTGTTCTGCAGCGTAAATGGCAAACTCCTCAGAGTTCTGTGAAGTCTTGATAATGTGCTGGACGAGCGCATCAACAACATCCAAGAGAGAGTGAGGCCGAGGCAAACCCATAAAGTGCTCTTCAGGCGATTCACTGGCCACCCTGATAAGTTCTTGAAGCAGCTTGTTAACTCGCTCAGCCAGACCTCGAACATCCACCTGGAATCCAGGTGACCTTCCGTTAGACATGGCATTACCACCAGTATGAACGGGTGCATAGGGTTGCATCTGCGAGCCCAAGTGCTGCTGGATAGATGGAGTCTCCGCAGGAGTAGGAATATTGGGGAGAGCTGTGAATTGCTCCTGCAACACTTCGTTGGCCAAAGACCTGGTGGCATCGGATGCTGACGGGCCATGGGATGTGGTGGGAGCAGTGGCGCTTCGCGGCTGGCGGGCAAAATCTTCGTAGATGGCCATCTGCTCGGGATTTAATCCATTGACATTGGGCGAGAGCTTGTAAGGGTTGGGAATGGCCATCGCCCATCGGCTGAGACTCGAGTCGAAGTACGGGTCGTTGGGCCTTTGGATGCGGTGTCGTCGGCGGGCCTCAAGCTCGGGTTCGATCATCTCTTCGATCTCAGGCACAGCCCTCTCTTCAGCTTGCTTCTCGATAATGTTGCAGGCCAGGTCCAAATTAGAATTGACACACATGATAATAGTGCCTTCGGGTAGACCCTGGGGAAGATCGTTCGAAAGGTTTCGCATGTAATTAGTAAAGTTGGCACGGAGAGGCTCCTTGGACGTAACAAGTGCGAGGCTACCGGCTGTGGCCTTCACCATGCTGACAGCAGAGGTGCGCACACGGTTCTCGTCGGGCTCGATGGCGAAGTCTTTGTGAATCATCTGCTGGGTGGAAATAGCAGCGATGGTGACAGACCGGTCCACAACAGGCTGAATTATATCCTGCAGAGCACGGCTGAGTGCTGTCCGTACTATCTCATGAAGTCTGGAGGCGTTAACAACCATCTCATTAGTAGGGGGGATATTAATCAAGGGGCCGAGGTCAGGGATAGTTGGCGCGATAGCCTGGGGCGCAAGCGCAGCACCGACGGCGGAGCCCATGCCATTCAGAGATAGGTTTTCAAAGGCATCAAGTTGATCTGGAGGTAGCACGTCGGCAGGTTCCTCAATGACTGGCCTGTTCAAGATTTCGCCTGAGGGTTCAATGCTCTTGTGATCCAGGTTTAAACCCTTACACAAAACCTCAATCTCAAACTTAAGGTTGAGTTTCAGTTCAGCGTGATGATAAAGCTCGATTAGCAAATGGATGATATCCATGAGCCAAGGGTTCGGAGGCCTAAATACTGCTGACGTGGCTCCTTGAGTAAGAACTTTACAGACAAAAGGTATAACGACAATTAGCCTTTTTGTGTCGTGTGCCTCGATCAGGAGCTGCTTGAACGCAATATTTTTGTGTTTAATGGGACGATCTCGTGCAAGGGTTAAGAGGCCAAGCCAGCCACCAAGGTTCTTGAGGTGAGTTCTTTCGGTCGAGTTCTGCATAGTTGCCTCCGAGTTTAACATTCGGCATACACTAATGTAAGTCTCCCGCAAGACTTCACTCCAGAGAGCCTTGTCCTCGAAAAGTTTGACGAGTTCGAGATACACGTGATGGTAGTTAGGCTGCATCTTGGCGCGCTCTTCAACCAGGTGACTGGCAAACCATTGCTGATGTCGACGTTCCATGGTCTCCCGAAGTTCTTGACACATCGACTGGAGTGTACCTTCGGTAATGTTGTTGAGAACGAACTGAACCTTGTCCTGGGCACCCTCGTCGGGATCTTCGAATTCCACGTCCGCAGGTGGCGGGTCGACATTGAGAGAAGCGAATGCAGGCGCTTGACGATCAGTGCTAGCCAGTTCCTCAGCATTTCCGTTCGGGAACCCGTCACTCTGGAATCCAAGTCCATGAGGTGTTCCTGCACCATTGCGTCCACGTGCAAGTTCTTCGTCATGTTCGCGAACAACCTCTTCTGCCTTTTTGAACGCATCCGTGCCTTGGAGACCTGGTATCTGAGAGAGTTGCCTGCAGAAGGTAGGCCACTCTCGGAACCGTACTAGCAGTTGCATCAGTGCTTGTAGACCAAACTTATACATGGGATCCTCGGGAGCATGGTCCCTAACAGCTTCCAAGATCATGCCAAGTCCGATCTGAA
This sequence comes from Fusarium sp. NRRL 66739, assembly GCA_021655895.1. Lineage (NCBI taxonomy): Eukaryota > Fungi > Ascomycota > Sordariomycetes > Hypocreales > Nectriaceae > Fusarium > Fusarium sp. NRRL 66739. Next base: position 21,984 of record JAJJWO010000255.1, read on the forward strand.
GGGGGAGATTGGAGATAAGTTTGTGCGAGATAATGCCGCCAAATAGAACAGCTGTAGTAGCAAGGGCTTCCAAAGGATAGTCCACATAGTGACTATACTCATCGAAAAGCCCATGAATCATGCAAGCAAAGACATCCTGGTCCAGAGGATCCCGGGAATGCTTGTACCTATCCAAGACCTCAACAATGTTTCGAACCTGCATTTCGTCGCTGTACATTTTCTTATAGTGTTCTTCCATCTTACTATTGGCAGTTGGTGACAGGGCGTTGCCGTCCCTGCCATTAGCGTCGATGATGTCGTCGTAGCCTTCGCCGTAGTTGATTAATCGGGGGTATGCAATAATACAATGACGCTGAACTAGGATCAGGTCGTGAATCGGGGGTTTTAGCAAGAAGTCTTCCAGAATTCGTAATAGTGCCGACACGGTACGAACTTGAAGTGTTGTAGAGTTCTTGACAGCCGGCTGACCATCAGAACTTCCTCGTTGATACTGGCTCTCTAAGTTCGCCTTGATCATTAGGAATTGCAAGAGAGTGCGGGAAATCTCGTTGCTCCGCTCAGCATTGAATCGCGCCCACTTGGACAAGTCAAGATATCCTTCGGCATGCGCCAGGGCAGCTAGATCAATACCAAACCCATTTGATAAGTACACCAGCGAGTCCAACCAGTTGTGCTTCACAGCATGCTCGAAAACAAGGGGAAGGTCTACCGGCTTGACAGCGTGAGCATCGATCAAGCGTTGAATTACCCAATCCTTGTCCTTCTTCCAGAGACTATCGAGAACAAAGTCGTATTCGGGTGAACGCTTGTAGAGGAAGTTCTCGAACAGAGAGTTGAGTGTGTCGATGGCCATTGCCGCCCAATGCTGCCGAGGAACTTCAAAGGCTGAAACCAAGAAGATGTCCAGATTAGGGACTACAACTTCCTGAAACAGCCTCTTGGCTTCAATGCTCGTAGATGCGATGACGGAACTCAGCGCGACGTTGAAGATTGAAGAGAGTGCAGCAACGGAGACGAGGGGGTGTTTCACAGCGACGGCTGCTCGCTCCTGGACGTTTGCAGGAGAATCCACATAATCGTCTGGTGTAATACTGCGTTGAAGGCCGGGAATGGTTGTCGCATCTAACTGCTCGGGGGTTAAGGAGGCGTAGGCACTAACAAAAGAAAGCTGAGCTTCTGGATTCCTCCATACACCGCCCCAGAGTCTCTGGATGTCCAAACCCGATTTGGAGTCCTGCGCAATGGGCAAGAAAGCCGTGTAAAGACGCAGGAACTGCTGAGAGGAGACACGAGCTGAAGGCTGATCAAAGAGAACAATCACTTCCATCCAATCAAACGTCTTCGGCAGCACTCTCCTAAGGGCGGCGACCAGAATACTGGGATCTTGTTGCGGAGTTTGGCTGATGGTGGTAAAGGTCATCGCGGCCGACGCCTGCTCAGGACCCAGCTGTAGGCTACTGGGGCGGTTTTGTAGATATGAAACGCATGTTTCCTCGTCCCGAGTAAAGTCGACACCCGTCTTTTGAATATATCGAACCAAGCTGTTGGAAGGTCGGTCGGCTAGTACTCTGCCCAGATCGAGGGCAGCAAGGATCTCGGAAGGCGGTGTCTGCTCAGGAGTTTGGCCAAGCCATCGCTTTGTTACTGAGGTCTCGAGGTCTCGCCTGGAAGAAGCATTAAAGCTGGGAGGGTGATACTGAAGGTACCGGTCGATGATCAAAGCGATGAAGGAAGGGGTGAGGTCGGCGTGGGCGTCGAGATCAGGTCGTGAAATGATGTCGAGGAAAGAGGGAAAGTTGGTAGACAATATGGCATCGGCTATTTCAAGAATAAGTTAGAGCAACATAGTAGCGTCCAAAGATGGACGTGTCCTTACCCTTGGTCTTTAAATCTGCCCTGGAACCAAGCTTGAAGGCCAGAGCTAACAAGGTCTTCTCCAGTGCATCGAGCTTGAAATGCTCCATAAAGGTTGAGAGATCGAAATCGCGGAAGATATCTTCAGTGCCGCTCTCTACCGACTCGGCGATTTTACTTGCTTGCTCGATATCGTGTGAGATCTTTCGCATCTCGCCCACGAGTATGTGATAGTTGCCTGGGTTAGAGACGGGCCGGTTAAGGCCAGGGAATATCTGCGGCGCATTGCCGGCAACGAGCCGGGTGAAATACTTTGAAAAGACTTCCATTCCGTGTTCATCGATGAGCTATACAAAAATACCGTCAGCAACTCGAGACCTGGAAACAACAAAGGTAGCCCAACCTTCTTCAATTGATCAACCTGCAGCTCCCACTTGGCACGGTCCTTATCCTCCTTAATGGTACTGAGCAGAAGATAGACCTGGGCCACGACAATCTTTGTCAAGGAGTTGGTGCCCGTCGGACTGCTGGCGCTTGGGCTTGCGCCAGCACTGAGAATGGCAGCCTGCGATGGGTGGGGAGAATGGCTCGAACCCGTCTGTAGTGTCTGCGCAGGATTGGGCGAAAATGATCCCGCTCGAGGTGGTGGGACCATGGAGGTATATTCGCGGCTGAGGTGGATGGGAAGATAGAGCGCCTACTCTCGGTGTGGTGGCAGGCGGGGAGGCTCACGAAGCGAGCGAGCGGGGAAGTATGTAGAAGGTGATTCGGTATATAGGGTGCCTACATGGGGGAGCGGCTAGGTGAAGCAGCGACCGAAGGCCGGGAGAGCAGTGTCAGAGATTGCGCGATCGTGCAACCAAGGCGGACGACAAGAGGGGACTCGTGAGCCTGACTCGGCTTGGAGGTGGAGAGCGAGAGCGAGGTACGTGTCTTGCTTGGTGATAGAAGGGCGCCGAAAACGCAGCGTACTAGGTAGCTCGGAGGGAAGCCTGCAGCGATCCGGCGGTGGTTGACCAACTCGAGCTTGGATAGGTATGGCGCGTGGTGATGTAAGTATCGATATCGTCAAGATCAGTCCGTACACAAGGTTGGTGGTCGAAGTTGGGTTGGAGGACAAGGTACTGAAAATGACAAGCCCAGGCCCCGGAGAACGGCAAATCCCGATCCGTCATTTGGGAGCCTGCCTCCCGCATGCTCTCCACAGGCATATGCCCGCATCACGTGCGTTTTGTCTGCAGAACCTTGGTCGTTCTAGTGGAGCAACTGAACTGTAACTCGAGAGTGGTCAGTGCTTCAGCTGTCGCCCTGCCAACGCTCGGACGCCACCCAAAACAACTAGCTAGGTGACCTGTCCATGGCAGCATCGCTCTCTTTAATCACCATTGAAGTGAACCACATATTTCGTGTTTCGCTTCCTCCATCTTTAGCGGGGAGTGAAGTGTCATAACGAGGCTGGTTCCTTTAATTCTTCGTCTTTGTTAATGCAATTGATATACGCAAACAATCTATCATCAAGCTTGCCAGTTAGTCGATTTACACCAGGTCATCATGCCTGCGTCAACGATAGAAACTCCGGCCGTTGCGATGTCATGTGAGGAATCCTTCAACATACCTCATTAGCACACTTACTGATTCCATGATGCATTAGTCGCCAACAACTTCTGGGGTAAAGATGACGCGGGAGTTGGACCGCTCCTAAGCCGCATGACAGCGGCCAAGACAACATGCGATGAATTGAGGTCATTCTATGGCGGTATGTACAGCCCAGGACGTCTATCAACACTTGCCTGACCTTATCGTTACAGCTCGAGCTACTATTGAAGAAGAGTACTCCCGAAAATTGTTAAACTTGAGCCGCAAAGCCCTAGGTTCTCAAGAGTCTGGTACACTGAAGACCTCGTTGGATACAGTCCGAGGCGAGGTTGAGCAGATGGCCAAGCAGCATCAGAGCATTGGCGCAGAGATGAAGTCAGAACTCGAAGAGCCACTGGCAGCTTTCGCTGGCGGAATGAAGGAAAGGCGAAAGATTATACAGAACACTGTCGAGAAGCTGCTAAAGACTAAGATGCAGCAAACGCAACAAGTTAACAAGGTTAGCCTATTAGCCTTTTACTCTACTGGATCTAAGCATTGACCCGGGATACAGACACGAGACAAGTACGAGCAAGAATGCTTGAAGATCAAGGGATACTTGGCTCAAGGCCACATGGTCATGGGCCAGGAAGAGCGCCGTAACAAAGCCAAACTTGAAAAGACACAGATCAGTCTCGCGGCTTCCAACACCGAGTATGAGAATGCCGTTAAAGCCCTAGAGGACACAACAGCAAGATGGAACAGAGAGTGGAAGGCAGCGGCCGACAAGTTCCAGGATTTGGAAGAAGAGCGCTTGGACTTCACTAAAAGCAGTCTGTGGACATTTGCCAACATTGCATCCACGGTCTGCGTTAGTGACGACTCGTCGTGCGAGAAGATACGACTATCCTTGGAGGTGATGGATGTGGAAAAGGATATCATCACTTTCATCACCGAAAAGGGAACTGGCCAAGAGATCCCCGACGCGCCCAAGTACATCAACTTTTGCCGTGGAGATGTAACTGACAACCAGTCCGAAGCGTCCGCCGAGGACGACAACTACTCAGTAGCACAGTTTCCACGCAACATCAACCCTGCGTTCCGCTCTTCGTCCCCCCAGCCATCAACTTTTGAGTCTCACCATGATCCCAATTCTGCTTTGGCCCAGGACCTGGCGCACAGAGACCCTACTGCGGCTAGCAGACCCCAGAAGCCAGCTACTCTACCTCCTGATGAGATTCTTCAGATTGGTCAACAGCCACAGGCTCCGGCTCCGGCTCCGGCCCCAGCTCCGGTGCCAGTTCAACAACAACAGATCCAGGCCCGTCCTCAACAGCGCCGCCAAAACTCTTCGCAGCAAGTTGCTCATCACATGGGTCACCCCATGCACCAGCAGATGAGGCCTCTTGAGATGAGGTCCGCCGATTCTAGACCTACAGACATGAGGCAGCCGAATATGAGATACCAAGACATGCGACAGCATGAGCCCAGACCTTCTCTGGAAATGCAACACCCAGGCATACGACAACATGAACCCAGGCGTTCTCTGGAAATGCAACACTCGGGCATGCGCCAACAGGAGCCCAGACCTTCTCTGGAAATGCAACACCCAGGTATGCGGCAGCATGAGCCTAGGCCTTCTTTGGAGATGCAGCACTCAGGCATGCGACACCAACAAGCCAGACCCTCTTTAGAGATGCGCCATTCGGGAGAAGTGCGACCACCAATGCAGAACCGGCCTGGTTCTGAGTTGAGGCAAGCTGCTGAGGCTAAAACATCTTTGGAGCTGAGGCGACCCATGGACGACCCATACCGACGTCAACAGCAAGGGGGCCATATGACATATGAGTCTGAACAACATGGTCCAGTTGCTGCGGTTCCACATGATCCTTATCCCATGGATGGCATGACGATGCTCTGTCGAACTGGTCCCAGTCCAATCTCGGACCGCAGTTCGCAGGTGACGTCTGCTCGACCTTCAAGCAGGGATTCGCACAGCGATTATTCGAACCCCAACTCGTTCTCTAGCATAGAACCGCCGAGCGGCAAGACTTCACCTGTGAAGCAGGACCCTATCATGCCGGAACCCATCAAGCAAGAACCCGTCAGACAGCAGCCTGTCCAGCCAGAGCCTGTTAAGCAAGAACCTGTTAAACAGGAACCCCCTAAACCTGAACCCGCCAAGCAAGATCCCGCCCCTGCTCACAGCCCAGTGAAGCTGGTTGCTAAGAAGAAGAGTGGCGGTTTCTTGAAGAACCACAGCCCATTCAGGCGTAAGAGCAACAAGGACCTCCAACAGGCAAACAGAAACACATGGCATGCTTCGAACACGCAGAACACAGGCAGCCCAACTCGGAGACAGCAACTGCAAAACCAGGAACCCGCAAGTGTGGCGACCAAGGAGCGTACCCAAAGCCCCGAACCCATCGATGCCAATGCCAGCTTGGCTCTCGGTGTTGGGCACAATGTCTTTGCCGTATCGAACCCCGATGCAAAGAAGCAACCTGGGGCTGCTCCAGCCGCTGCGGCGCCAGAAGAGACGGATCCTATCGCACTCGCTCTTGCAGAGCTCAAGGGCGTCACTCTAGGTAAACAGGCCTCGGTTAGACAGTCTGCTGATCACTACCATGGCATTAATACTCCAGTGCCAGGATCGGAAGCAGCCTCACGACAAGCCTCTGCCTCACAAACTGTGCCAACACCTGGAAACCAAGACGCTGCGGCAGCCAAGAGAGGAACACCGCCGCCATCATACCAAACCCCAGTGTCGCGACTTGGTGTCCCACCGCCTGCTGTAACTTCCAGGGCCATGAAGGAGGCTACGAAGAAGGCTACTGCGCAGACTCGTAGCATGTTTGAGAACGGTCGTACCGGGCCGGGAAGCTATACTGCTGCTTCAAGATCCAACACTCGAGCCACTGAAACGAAGCGAGCTGAGCCATCTCTCAGCCAAAGCGTACCACCGACGGCTTCACGAACTCCAACCCGGGCCACTAACCACGGTAGAGGCGAGTCTGTTAGCTATGGAAGCTCGCCTACAAACCGGCCGGCAACTAGGGCTACAGATCACGGACGGGGCGAGTCTGGAAGCTATAGCTCAGCATCCATGTCTCGACCAGGCACCAGAGGCACAGAGACAGGACGACCGGAGAATGGCGGCTATAGCACAGCGTCTATGCCTCGTCCAAGCACTCGAGGTACAGATGCGGGCCGCGCAGAGAACGCCGGCTTCAGCACGCCGCCCGTCGCACGAACAGGAACCAGAGCAACTGAAATGTCGCGTGCAGACACTCGTGGCTTCAATGCCACTCCCCTTTCACGACCTGGTACAAGGGGAAGCGACATGTCGCGTGGAGGAACCGGTATTTACGGTACGTCGCCAGGCTCGCGACCTGGCACCAGAGGCACCGATATCCCTCGGGCAACTTCGCCAGCACCAGCTCGCAGTGTTTCGCCCCAGCCGCCTGTCAACGACAACATGAGCTACAGGTCGGTGTCGCCAAACCCTTATGCCGGTAGCCAACGCTCGCCATCTGTTATGAGCTCACCACAGAAGCATGGCTCTGCTCAGGGTTATTATCCCCAGTCACCTCAAGAACCTACCAGCCGAGGACCATCCCCTTCACCATACGGTCAATATAATCGACCTGGAAGTAGTTATGCAGGTAGTGACATGGCAGTTCAGCTGGCACCAGCCGACGATCCGTATGGTTCTCAGAGAAGCCGAGGCAGCCGCCCTGCTTCCAGAGCCATGAGCTACTATGACGATGGTAGCACCCGTCAACGTAGCCAGAGCGTGGCTGACCCGTCACGACTCTATACCGGAGATGGCAGACCTATTCTGCATTATGGTAAGTTCTCCCAACCCTGGACAATAATATGAAGTCCACTAACATTGTCACAGCACGGGCATTGTACATGTACCAAGCCGCCATTCCTGAGGAGCTTGGCTTTTCCAAGGGCGACTATCTCGCAGTACTTCGTCACCAAGACGACGGATGGTGGGAGGCCGAAGTCCACGGCGGAAATGGGCGTATCGGGCTGGTCCCAAGCAACTACCTCGCACCATGCTAATTTTTCCCATGATATGAGCGACTTGACGGATTATTGTCTGATTGATTAAAGAGCTGATGTTTTGAGGCATTGATGAATGTGGTTTACGACGCGATTATACCTTTCGTTATGCTGTCTTTCGACGGTTTACCCTTTGGCATGGAGCTTGGGCCTGGAATGTTGTAGTGTGTTGTTATATGGATATCATGATTTGTTGGGAAGATTGTAACAGTTACTTTGCTTTTCTTTTCTTTACTAGCACGAATGAAGATTCCCTTGTTGTAGATGCTGAGTTTACGTAACAAATCCTTTTTATTAATTGTGACAGTGGAACTGCTGCCTTTGTTCTCTCTTGTTTAAAGTGAGTATTTCAATGTAATATACCCTATAAGTCGAGATCAGGGCAGCCCAGTAGGAGTAACACAGCTGTTTTCTTCAACATAATAAGGCTTATCTTGCCATTTGCCAGATAATATAATAACCTTTCTATCAGAGTTTATAACTGTATTATGCGACTTAAATGTTTCCTACGTAACTTAGTTATAAAAGAAAAGTTAAAGTCAAATTGAACACTTGTCTAATGCAAGTAACATTTTCGTGCACAGTGGAATGTAGATAACACAGTAGGCCAATATAGCAGATTTTTAATAATATAAAAATACTATTATATTAATTAAATCTTATGTTATTTTATTATAATTATTATAGATTTTATAGGGCTTTATATGCGACGTGGCATATCTTTCGACTCTCTTCCCTAATGCATCTAAGACTTCGCCGAAACTCATTATCTCCTTGTATTGTAAGATGTGCCTCGTCCACCACCACCCGGTCGATCTGAGCGTCTTGATATATTGTAGCTACTTGACCTTCCGAAGATGCTCAGGTCTGACTATAATAATAGACCCTGGCGCCTGCTGGTTATACCCTTCTGAGCCCTAGATTAGATAAGTGATGCCTGCCTCGGCAAGTCTCTTGACCTGGTCCATCTGCAGAGCTCTCAATAGACTGATAAGTACTGTGATACCTGCTCTGTCTATAAGAGCCGGGAGCAGGAAGACAATACTCTTGCCAGACCCGGTACCTGTAATATAGATAATCTCATTATCTCCATGACAAATCGCTTGCCAGGCCTGTTCTTGATGGCAAATGGGGGGGGAGGTCAGTATATACTCGTTCAAAGTGATATCTTGTTAAATCGTCGGGCCAAAAACAAGGTGTGCCACCTAAGTTAGTGACTCTATATCTAGTTATCACGGTCTATACCCGGTTCAACATGTCTTATTTGTTTTTGAAGTTTGCAGGTTTCTCGCGAAATTAAGTACGTACCGAATTATGACGTGGGAGCTGTTGCGTTCACATGCATCAATTGTACCACTCCCTTCAATCATTTTCTCCCTTGTATATGCAATTCTCATCTTCTCTTCTCTTCTCTCGCAACGTTTATGACGTCCACATTGATGGGCTAACATTGCTCAGCATGGTGGGTTTTAGTCGCATTATTCATTCAATGCATGATTAACTGACTTTGCTCGTCTAGGAAACTCTACAAGAAACTGCCCGTGTCGTCACATCTAAGCCCGTCCAGCGAGCTGTCGTTAATACCGTGCTCCTCGTTTCTGGTGCTGCAACGCTCTTTTGCACGGCAGCAATTGCCTCGGCGCTCTTTTTCCAGAATTTTCTCCCTCATGAGGTTGTGACTCTGCCATTGCATCTCCAATATGGGTACGTAGCGAATAACTGAATCCGTGTCGCCGGCTGACCATTGTTTGATATAGCTCTGGGATCAACCCTTATGGAATCGCATCTCTCCAAACACCACCGATGAAGACGCAGCAAGAGTACGATGTGTCAGTGACGTTATCTATGCCGCGCTCGAACCCAAACCTGGAGCGTGGCAACTTTATGGTCAGTCTGCACATGCTCGACTCGAAAGATGACCTTGGACTTCGCGTCGAGGCGGAGCGCCATGCTTCGTTACACGAAGGCTTCGGAACGGCCAATGTGCTATTCAGCTCCCGTAGGCCTGCCCTATTCCCTTATGTGGATCCGCTTGTGTCTGTTGCTTCCCGTGTCCTCTTTCTGTTCTATCATATGTTTGTGCCGGGCTCGAGCACTGACACAATGATCATTCCCCTGGCGGAGCGTGTGCTGTTCTCCAAGGGATCAGAAATCCCAAAGTCTGCGTACGTGGAGGTGGAGGCGGGCCAGACGATTCAGGTATATCACGCCCACCTGCAGCTGACCGCTCAGCTTCGCGGACTTCGTTGGTTGATGGTGCACTATCGCATCTCGACATTCCTCGCTTTCACCGTTCTATTTTGGGCGTTTGAGGTCATCTTTATGGGCATTGCTTGGGGAATCTGGAGTGCTGCTACTGGATCACCACCTGGAGAGAGTGCCAAGAGTCGGCGACTCGAAGGAGCGAGATACGACCAAGAAGAAGATACAGACCGCGAAGAGACGTTTCCTACATATGGAAGGCAGCAACCTCTCAAGTACGAGCCGGATATCAAACCAGAACTGGACCCTGAGCAACCTCTGTCAGAGATCCCTCGGGCAGGAGCTGATGCAGATGACGAGGACGAGGGAAGCTTTGAGGACGACAGGTACGAAGAAGATTTGCAGCACAGAGACTCGGGCATTGGTACGAGCTACAGTGAGGATGGCAGCTCGAACGTTCGGAGACGAGCGTCACGTAATAGGATGTGAGGAGGAAGCGAGGCGTTGGTCTAATCTGTGGGTGTGATGTATGAGAGTAGAAGCAGATACGTGCCAAAAGACGTATGGTTTGCAAGGTAGACTAGAAGTGTATTCTCAGCGTTTGTAATCTGGTAATAATAAATATGCAGGGGAATCTGTGTAAGTTGGGTTGATCCAATCAGCTGCTTAGGTGTTGAGGTGTAGTTCTATGACGAGTTCAAGATACTGTAGGTAAAGTTTCGTTATGAAGGATTGCTCAGTTGGCCAGGATAGAGAGTGCATCAATAGCTTTCAATTGAACTTGGTTAATGAATATGCAAGACCAAGACAGCTATTGTGCTTGAGTCTTTATTGACATTGATGTTTTTGTATGGTAGATCTAGCAGACTTGACAATGAACGTGGTGAATTGGCCTTGAATTCACACATGATTCGCCAGGTATTATATGTCTTACAAGAACACTCTATTGTTAACGTGCCCCTACTTGTATTACTATAGAAGTCAAGCATTGCTCTGGTACCTTGTCCATCATCCCGTCTCAAGTTCTAGGTTAGGCACGGCGTTTCACGGTCCCTAGCCTTTATCACTACCTAACCCATGGAATTTTACAGCGGGCACCCACATGCTCTAACCCCCCATTGTAGGTACCTACCTGCCTAGGGACCACCCCCTGGCCCTGGCTCATCCATTTCATCAGTCAATCGTAGGTGAAGCCCCTCCACTTTCTCCCGCGAACAAACATCCATTCAACTCCGCTCCCAGCAGACAGCACCAACATCACCGCTTTCACGCAGCGCCCGCTACTGTTACTACCACCGTATTATTTGCTTTCTTCTCTTTCAGCCTCCTCTGTGACTACCCGCCGTGACTTCACCTGAAGAGACATGCCTCTCCATCATTGAACCGCTCGCCGTCCCCACCACAGCCCACTTCACCAACTCTACTACCGTGCCGCTACCGCAACGTACCGACCGCTATTTGCAGTCCGAATTCACTTGTATTGCGGGCCAGCTACTACTGTGCCTAGGTAGAACTAGGTACTATACCTATACCTACTGCGACTGCCTCCACCGCCCACCCGCCTATTCCTTTCGACGTCTCCGGTCGAACCAACATTCACGACAAGGCCTGAGCTAAAGCACACCGACCTGACCGCGCTCTCTGCCTGCGCTTGTCTAGCCCAGCCTCAGGCGAGACGAAACGATACGATACGTGACGTCCAAGTCTTACACCTCCGTCGCCGTTATCCCACCAACCTCTCTCCGCCTCCCCTCCTCACCTCGATCATATAACAACCCCCCAACTCTCCCGCCACGATGCCCTGCTTCAAGGGCATTGCGGTCAGCATCCATGCAAACTCTGCCCCGCTGCCAGAGTATGGCATGCAGAAACAATCTCGTCTCTCTCGGATCAGCACCTACATTCCTGTACCCCAGCCTCAGCTCGCCGAGTCAAACAAGCCCGAGCCTGCCAAATTCGCCATCTCTATCACCCTCCTCACTCCTGGTCTGCCTATTCCGTATTCCACTCCGAAGCCCAGTGATGACAACCCTTACCCCAAGCCTCAGTTTGTGGGCGGTTTGAACACTGGCTCTCATGGCGAGCGTCCCAAGTCCTCGGGTGTCGTGAACCCCTATATCCCCATGACCAATTCCGAGAACGAGACTATCGCTGCCTACATCTACTTTGACGGCCGAGCCAAGGAGGAAGTTGCTACGCTGCTGCGACCAGGCGAGGAAACATGGGTGAACAGTCGCTGGGTTCAGGTTCCAGACTCTGAAGGCGGCGGTCTCGCCGAGCGCGAGTTCTTGTTCCGTGAGGTTGGCCTGGAGCGCTGGCTGAACGGTCTTGATCTACAAGGACATGACGCTGCTGAGAAGCTAGAGAAGCGTCGACAGAAGTTTGAGAAGCGCAGGCGGCGACAACGAGCCCTTGAAGGAAACGCTAGCGCCGACGTGGACGAGGGCTCTGCAACTCGGAGGGACACACTGCGCTATGGAGCCGACGAAAAGTCGCCTATCGAAGCTGTCATGGACGACTCAGACTCCTGGTCCGACGACGACGACGAACCGCCTGAGGCGACGGGACAGATCAAGGTCGCCATGTTCCGTGTACTTGCTTCTGGTGAAATTAAGAAAGGCGAATACTCCCCTCAATTCGACGCTCACGACGGCGACGAAGATGACATGGGCTCCAAAGAAGGCAACGGAATCGACGCCGACGTTGAGCACACAACAAGTTTTGCGAAGCCCAAAACCCTTGATCCCAAGACCATCAGCACACAGACGGTCACGGGTATTGACGGACCGGACAAACCCTATGCTACCTTTACCTTCTTCTACCGAGGAGAGAGTAAGTCTTACCAGATTCACTAACACTCCATGCGCTTACACATATTGCAGGGCAATTGCAAAAGATCGGCGTCTTGCAGTCATCCAAGAACCCCCAGACAACACCAGGTTCCGCCAAGAGAAGGTCGGGCCAACTTGACTTCTCCAATCTAGGACCTCTCAAGACTGGCGGCACCGTTGGCTTTTCTGCCTTCCGCGACCAGGCTAGCGAGGCCTCGAGACGGCGCAAGGCTAGAAAGAAGAGCAACGGCAACATCGCCGACGACAGTGACGACGACGACGATGACGATGACGACGAAGTCCTGGGCAAGATGGACGAAGTAGACGATAAGGACGTCAACGCCAAACTTGCACCAGAAGACGTCAAATTCCAGGGCGAGCTTGCTGAGGGTGTGGATCGTATTCACGTAAGTTCTTCTCTGATTCTTCCTGGAACTCTTTGAACTGACAGCATGGATACAGCTTAAGAGGGCACATTCCGCGGACCCAGATAGCAATGCTACGCCAGAAACGTCACAGACGCCGAACCCAGCCAGTACATCTACACCACAAACAGCCACCACAAGGGCATCCCCTCTCCCCAACACTCTTTCGAGCACTGCTGGCCTTGATACATTAAGCAGCTCGACCTTCCAGAGCCCGCTTAAGAAGTACCGTCCTAGTGTGGATTACTCGACCGAGGGCAACAACCTAGCTTCGAACTTGAGGGCTGAGTCGAATGCAGCTGCTTCGGGGAGCTCTGGAACTGGAACACCTCCAAACGCAGAGACACAAAAGCCCAAGGTCGAGGACGAGGAAGAGCTTTGATTAGCATTTAAGTCGATCGATTATCGGCTAATGTTACGAACTTCTCACAGAATTATTCGAGCCGTTGAATGATAAAAGAAAAAGCGATAAAAAAAAGAACACCCTTCGCACCAAGATCAAGGCTGCCGTTGGTCTCGACGTGGACGGAATGAGCAGGTTCGAGATAGACTGGCGGACCATCGCGTCAGAGTTATATGTGACCTGGCCGAGACAAGCATATGCAGCAGAATATTTATGGATTCATCACAAAGCTCATAGCAGGTGGATTGGCGAAAAGGAAGAAGGCATTGGATGCTTTACACCTTTTGGAAGCACATGGACTATGTTGAATTGCGAGGATTCGGTTACATCTTCCTCACAGCTGGAGAGAGGAGCTCTTCGCCGTGATGCGTATGGAGGGGTCACTAGAGGCTAGAAGGTCGAACAAGCGAGCACTTTGAGCTAGAGAAACTCGGGGATGTTCTCGTGAACTGAAGCAATGTATGTATATATGATATGCCGCTTGTTTAGACAGAATAGGATATCGTTTTACGTGTTCGACTCAATGCAGTGCGACGTGGAACTGGAAACGTGAGAACTGTAGGGACAGGTTAAGTAGTATGGCTGCATCTCTCTATTCCAGATACCAGCTACCTTGCTTGTGTGCGAGACGAGGCCATTGAACTTGTGCAGTACTATCACTTCACGGACAGCAAGTAGAAGGAAGCGAGCTGCGCTGAGACAGTCATTCGAACGCCAACTATTAGGCTCGGATTTATCTGATAGGCGTCACAAGATCAACATTGGGAAGAAATTATTATGACATTATATATTGATACGGGCATTATGACCCGGCAACTTGAATCTATTAGGTCAATCCAGCACGAAATATTGTTCGTGTGTGGACGTGACCAAGCTCGATCCGAGAGCCAATGCTATATTCGAGTGAACGAAAAAATCTACCAAACTGATTGCTAAGTTAGCGACATGCGTTGGCAATAATGTGTTTTCGTGTCAAGTAATGAATGGGGGAAATATGTCAGACTGTTGAGCTTGATAATTTTGAAATCAACATGGTGATTCAGTTGGCCGTTCTTAATGGAAGAGTTTGTCATCATGCAAGAGGGTGAAGGTGAAGGGTGCACGCGTCCGCGGTGCGTTGGACGAGAGACAATAGCCGTGTCGTGTCGTGTTGTGTAACGTACCTTACTGTTATTGGGTAGGCATTGCTTAACCCGTGAATGTGATATGATGATAGAGATAGAAAGCGTATCTTGCAGCCCGACAGAGCATTCTCACTTGAGAATTGCGCCGCCAGTATCGAATTGTTTTTGTTGATATTTGCTGTAGACGGTGGTTGAAGAGAAAACATTTTTTTTCAGATGAAGCTCCAGCGCAATTTTATTTCCCAGCCCAACCGGGGTATCCGCCAATATCGCCCTATCCAAGCTCCATCCCGCCATTTATGCCTATAGTGAAGCCGCACTGTGCCAGCAACCCAGCCGCAATTAGCAGAGCTGGTTCCTGCAGCAGCTGCCAACTGCCAGCTGGTCATTGACGTGTGTGCCCAATCTACTAACACTGTGCCCCTCAACCCCACCATCGATCTCATCTCTCTCTTCTTGCTTCCATGTAATCCCCCCCTCCCCTTCGGGCAGACTTTGCGATAACCCAACGACTCTCTTGTTAAAAACTCTCTTTCCCCCTTTTCTAGACGCATTAGCGGTTTACACGACCAGAACCGGTCCCAAGACTTCAAAATGGCTGGAAGTGAGTTTATCGCATTCGCAGACCGCAATAGATGACGAGAAAACTAACCGCGCACACTTCTAGACTTTGAGGATGTCGCCAGTATGTTCAGACGCCCTACGAGCTGACCGACGAGCTCGGCTCCCACGCTTTTCATAATATGTCTAACGCACATGGCAACAGAGCAGTTCGTCGAGTTCTACTACAACTCTTTCGACACGGACCGCAAGTCCCTTGCTGCCCTCTACGTGAGTTGCGGTGGCCCGCAATGCTAGCAGAATGTTCCGTTGACTCCCGACGACAGCGACCCAACTCTATGCTGACCTTCGAGTCTGCCTCCGTCCTCGGCACTGATGCCGTCGTCGAGAAGCTCACTGTACGCATCTCCCTCCGATCGCAGCTATGAATCAGCCTCGTTAACGACTTTTACAATAGTCTCTTCCCTTTGAGAAGGTCAAGCACCAGGTCTCTACCCTCGATGCCCAGCCTTCCAACGAGCAGGGTGGTATCATCATCCTCATCACCGGTGCTCTCCTTGTATGTTGCACACTCCCACACAACCTCTGTCCGACGACTAATAACATCCCCAGGTCGATGAGGAGCAGCGCCCCATGAACTTCAGCCAGACCTTCCAGCTTGCCCGCGACGCGTCCGGCCAGTACTTTGTCTACAACGACATCTTCAAGCTTGTCTTTGGTTAAGCGGTTGTCAGGCCACCCGGCGCCTTTGTTAAAATAGAGAAGAAAGCAAGTCGATAAACAGACCAAGTGGGAGCTATAGGAGGGGAAATTAAAACAATGGCAACGGGATAGCATTTTGACGATAAGATCAATTTAGAGTACAGACTGAGGAACAAATGCGTGTTTAGCTTGACTGTGATGCACCTTTTAAGATATTCGTTCTCTTCTACCGGTCAGCTAGACGGAGATGCCAGTGAAAGCTCTAGGTAAGAATAACACTATCCTCAAGAAGAATCATAGTCATGTATGGATTATGGAAGCGACAAAGACGAGGCCGGATGTCGATGCAAGTAGAAAGAGGTCGGCAGAGCATGTCAATCCTTACTTCAACCACAACAAGTGGGCTACGATACAGGCAAATCAAGCAGACAGGACTTATTTCACGCTTATACTCAAGACTTGTCCAAGAAGCAAGCTCGTCATCTATTTTAGGAGGGTCGGAGACCGGCCCCACAGGTCACTGCGAGTGGGATGGGATAAAAACGTAACCCGAGAAAAATCATTCATTTTCCATGCCCTGAACCGTGCAACACCGTTGATCCCAAATCGCAATGCATTGTGAGGGGGTATTAAAGAAATAGCCTTAGATCCCTTAGATCTTGGTAGCAGCCTCGATAGCCTTCTGCTTCTTGATGATCTTCATCTGAGCCTTGGGGCCCATGATACCACCACCCCATTGTCGGCGAGCCTGCTCGTGCTTCTCAAGGTAACCGTCCTTGACAGCGGAGACGAGCTTGGAGAGCTCGGTCTTGTCCTCGGAGCGGACCTCGGTGATGGCGAGGACAGCAGCAGTCTGGTTCGTCAGTTAGACATGATCAAATAGACAGAATTCATTGTTACGTACCTTCTTGTGGACGACCGTACCGAGACGGGCCTTGCCCTTGACAATGGCGTAAGGGATACCCATCTTCTTGCACAGAGAAGGAAGGAAGACGACGAGCTCAATGGGCTCGACATCGTTGGGGATGAGGACGAGGGAAGCCTTCTTGTTCTCAATCAGGCCAACAACGTGGTTGAGACCGTACTTGACGGTGTAGGGCTTCTTGGAGACATCCTCCTTCTTCTTGCCCTCCTTGACGGCGGTAGCCTCCTTGAGGAGACGGTCCTTCTTCTCGGCCTTGGTCTCAGGTCGGTACTTGTTGAGGAGCTTGAAGGCCTGGGCAGCGGTGTTGCGGTCGAGGACGTGCTGGAACTGGGCGAGAGCCGGGGGAACCTTCAGGCGGAGCTGGAGGATCTTCTTCTGGCGCTGGAGACGGACGTACTCGGGCCACTTGACCATGCGGGAGACATTTCGCTTGGGCTGGATGTCCTGGCCGACGCCGAAGTTGCGGGGTCGCTTCTCGAGAAGAGGGTTCTGATATTGTCAGCGATTGACCTTCATCCAGAAGGAATTGGAAGTTTCTCACCTTGGGGGCCTTCTTGGAGCCAGCCTTACCCTGGGGGAAAGGGGCGGCAGCGACCTTCTTGCCGGACTTGGGAGGCTGTCATTGAGAAAAGAAGACATTAGCAAGGCATTCAAGCCAAATAAAGGTCTTCTCTGAACTCTAACGAGAATAGGTCATGGCATTTCTGCACATGCCGCATCTCCAGCCAAGTCTTCACCAGCTCGATACCAGTTACGGTGATCGAAGCCGGCGGAATACCAACAGCATTGTCGCCCGCGAGGGACGACGCTGTGGCTTCAATTACGCACAAAGCGCATTTGACTCACAAAACTGTGGCCATTAGAGTCGAGTTGGTTGTATCAATCACTCACCATCTTGAATCGTTGGGGTTAGTAGTTGCTCGTGGGTTGAAGAGCAAAAGTCCGGGACACGATGGTGGATGGGGAACAAAAAGCAGGAAGAAAAGGTAGGGATGTTTTTTTTTTTTGGTGGTGACAATTAGGGCTTCCTGTGAGAATGCGAGACCCACAGAAAAAACCTCAAAGAGGAGGGGCTGGAGCCGGGTTGTCTTCCAGCGCTAGTGCACGTGACTCTGACTCTTACAGTGCGGCGCAAACTCCATTGTTTGAGTCAATCATTGGGAGGCAAGAATCGTTGGGAGGAAAAGGAAGGTTAGAATTAAAGTCTGAGTAAATTTATACACATCTAGATTGAGCGCAGTCAACATCAAGCTGTCCTTTCGCAAGGCTAATCTCTCAGTGCGATCTTTGCCAACTCAGTCGCATCCTCGACTCAAAGCACTTCAGACTCAGTCAAACCAAACCAACTTCAAAATGGCGCCTACACCTTGTGTTCGGTGTCAGAACAATCGAGCTGTTGTAAAGCGACCAAAGAACCACCACAAGCTATGCCGGGATTGTTTCATCAGAGTTTTCGAAGATGAAGTCCACTACACAATTACATCGTCAGAGCTCTTCTTTCGAGGCGAGAGAGTTGCCATCGGTGCTTCAGGTGGCAAGGATTCGACAGTCTTGGCCTCAGTTATGAAAACGTTAAACGAGCGACACGACTACGGACTGGACTTGGTACTGTTGAGTGTCGATGAAGGCATCAAGGGATATCGAGATGATTCACTAGAGACGGTTAAGCGAAACGCTGTTCAGTACGACATGCCCCTGGAAATCGTTGGTTACGATGAACTTTACGGATGGACCATGGATCAGGTTGTCGAGACTATTGGAAAGAAGGGAAACTGCACATATTGTGGTGTTTTTCGACGACAGGCTTTGGACCGAGGAGCCAAGAAACTGGCAATCAGACATGTCATAACTGGACACAATGCCGATGATGTTGCCGAGACCGTTCTCATGAACCTTTTACGAGGAGATATGCCACGGTTGTCTCGAAGCACCAGCATCGTCACTGGCAACTCCAACAGTGAGGTGAAGAGAAGCAAGCCTCTCAAGTACGCATACGAGAAGGAGATCGTCCTTTACGCACACCACAAGAAGTTGGACTACTTTAGCACAGAGTGCATATACAGTCCAGAGGCCTTCCGAGGAACAGCGCGTGGACTTATCAAGAACCTCGAAAAGGTGCGCCCAAGCGCAATCCTGGACATTGTCAGAAGTGGAGAGGACATGGCTCGACTTACACCCGACAAGGGTCAAGGGGCTTGTGCTTGTGATGAGAGTGAGGGACTTGGAGGCTGCGGCTCAGCCAACGGACGAACTTCTGGCAACGAGATGGCGCAGGTCGAGGCAAGTTTGAAGAAGAACAAAGCCGAGCCTGCGGCTCTTGAGACTGAAATCACGGCGAATGGGACACCCAAGGACGATGCAGTACCTCTACCAGTAAGGACAAAGAAACAGAAGGATGCACCTGCACCGAAACAGACGCTGGGACAGTGTATCAAGTGCGGATACATGTCAAGTCAGAGCATGTGCCAGGCTTGCACATTATTGGAGGGCCTAAACAAGAATAGAGCAGAGATAGCGATATAATAAAGATACCCCTGCTGTATAGACCAACCTTACTGGTACTCGACATCATGATTTGACTGGAACAGAACTGGTTAGGCATTTGCTTTCATTCTTGCTCCCAGAACCGTCCATTCTACAGGCCCCATGCCTCCAAGCTTGCCCCAAGTTGTATATGTACAATTGCAGATTCGGGTTCCGGTGGTTTGCTCATTCGCCCTGGTCCTTCATATTGATATTTAAGAAAAGCGTGTTTCCATCTGTTGTCTCGAGTCAGTGCTCCATGTCATCTAAAAAAGAACAGTAACGCTTACCTTCCAGGGGTTGTTCAACTCGAATCCTAAGGGCGCCTCCGGTTTGTCTGTTTGTCCTCGTAGAGTTCCCGTAAGTCGGCGGTCACGCTCCATCACTAGAAACAATTCGTTAGATTCATATGGTGCATCGACCTGCTACCATGGTATCTCACTTTGCTGGAAATCAGTTAGCATTAGAGCATAGTTCTATCCGCGCCATGACTTACTCTATCCCACTGGTCCACAGAGTATCGGGGTCGCTTGCCCTCGTTCTGCATTCTCTTGATGACGGCGAGACCGGTACCAGAGATACCGAACATCTATCACTTAATGAGTTTCCATATTCTGGGGTTGCGAGATCGGATGGTGACATACGCCAATCATGATGGCATAGGGAAGAAGAGCCTCAAAAGGGACGGGCATTGTGACGGCGGTGCTGCCTGAGCAGACTTTGATGTATTCGCTGTGTCGTTCGGGGGGTAGGGAATCGAATTGACCAGGCTGGACCTGTCTTGCGGCTTCGTCGCGTTGGGCGTGAGTCTTTCCGAATGGCCGGGCCTTGACTTGAAGCTCACGTCGAGACCCGAGCCATTGACGATTCAGCAATTGGATTGGTGATGGAGTTGCTGCCTGAGGCGTCAACTAGCTCCCGTACTTTACCCCTGCAGGACAGCACAGTGCCGTCACACAGTGACTCACCAACACGATAGTGCATAGTTTCGGTAGATACGTCGCGCGCACTGTCCATGGCAACAAGCTCCCGCGACAACTATTTGATATCACCAAAGGCGGCGCGACTTGATCCAGCGACTTCACTTGTCGCTACTTGACGGCATTTGGACTCACTACGAACGCGTGGCTCGAATAAAATTGAATTACTTTATACATCTGTCCATTCACTTCAGTCTAAGCCACATCGCGCATCCAGCACAAGGCGCTCAACGAGCAAAGGCCGCGTCTTCAGCCGCAACCGCGATGAACCAGACGTGATCGAACCGCGAGAAACCCTTTCGCAGAATCTCAACAACGACCGATATGCAACTTCTAGGCTCTCGTTTCAGGATATCTATTTCTGGGACGTGGGGGTAAGCCATGGCAAGCGCACAAGCGATGGAGGAAGAGCTCCAACAGAGCGTCATGGTTTCCGACGAGGATGCCGACTATGAAACGGGAGGCGAAACGACAATCATCGCATCAGGCCCAGACGATGCCCAAGGAAAGGCTGGCGCTAACCGAGCACCGAGAGACAATGGTGATGCCGAGCTGAGCGACCGCGACGCCTCGGGCGAGGAACTTGACGTGGATGCATCAGGCGAGGAGGATAACGACTACATGTTGCACCGGCAAATATCTGTTCACAATACCCACAAAAGCACACGAGCCGAAGATGACGAAGACGATGATGCAGAAGGGGAGGAAGGAGAAGAAGATATCGACGCCGAAGGAGAGGAGGAGGACGTCGTCGATGCTGAAGGAGAGGACTACGATGATAATGAAGGAGTAGGTGCGGTCAAGTTCCAACCGGGAACGAAAAGCGACGAAGATGAAGACAGTGACAGCGAAAAGTCTGAACCGCCGAGTGATAATGACGAAGAGTCGGATGAGGAAGCCCCATGGGATGATGCTGCTGAGGCGGAAGAAGACCAGGAGGATGAGGGGACAGCAACCTCGAGTGACTGCATTTTCTGCGGCCAAAGTGAGGATGATGATCCCAGCGAGGAGTTTGAGGCCTACTTGGCTTGCGCTCGTTGTGGTGGTAATGGTAAGTTTTCATACCAGAGTCAAGGGGCTTAACACTTACAAGATACAGCTCACCAGCAATGCGCACGCGATGCCGCAGCAATGAGTACAGACAACAGTAAGTACCTTCAGATGTTTGAGATACGATCAATGCTAACGACCTCAGCGCCCGCCATTTGGAAATGCCCAGAGTGCTTCAACAGGGAATCTGACGTCGAGGGCGACGGGGATGAGGAGATGGATGACCAAGATGTTGATCATGATATCGAACTTCCTTCCCAACAGTCTGACATGCCCGAACCCTCAGGCGAGCCTCAGTTTGAAGCGGAAGGGAATGATGAAGATGCCTCTTCTCAGAGCGATGATGGTAAACTTGAGAAACCAAGAGACGAGACTCGCACACTGAGGAAGCGCAAATCCTCATCCCTAGATGATGATACCAACGCAATCTCTTTGAGAAAACGACGACGACAAAAATCCAACGACGCAGCGTCTGAAAGTACAGCGC
>JAJJWO010000256.1:0-71382 GCA_021655895.1 Fusarium sp. NRRL 66739
TATATTAAAGAAATAAAGCTTATAATATAAAGGCTTTATTTTAATATAAGTTAAAGCCAGCTTTTATCTCTCTATTATCTTACTTAGTCGCAAGCTTAGACCTCTTATATTTATAGTCCACGCAATCTTTAAGACGCATGCCACCTCTGCCATCGCCTATTCGCCTTTTTAGCTCAATATCTCCTTAGATAGGGTGTTACCTACATTTAAACCGCACCAAGTTCCTTGTGACATGTTCTTTTTGGAATGGTGAGTTTTTTTAGCCCCCCCTGCGCAATGGTCCTTCGCAAAGATTGAAAATATATATGACTTCCCACTTATATTATAAATCTTCTGGAATGGAATTTCCTGTGCCAAACCTCTTTGCTCAACTTCGAGGCACAAGACCCTTGAAAGATGGTCAAATAGGGAAGCAGTTCTGTCTGGTTCAGGAGAGCGGCATATGATCGTGGTGTTTATTACGTCACGCATATGCTGTATATGCTCCTTTTTTTTCATGCGCGCTGGTGATCAGTGCGCGATGGTTATCGTCGGCAAGAATGGCGACAACGAAAGAAAGAGAGAGGATCAAGCGAAACAGCTAGGACAGACCTCACCCTACATCAACCCTGCGACAAACTATGGCTGGTCGGCCATCATTTATATGCCGGGCAGACCCTGTGTCAACTATCTATTATGCAAAGATAAGACACTACCTATTGCAGGCCGCTACAGTCTATCCTGCTGGCATCTATACGTGCCAGCCGAAACTCTGGCATCCTCGTCTTATGCTAGCCGTACTATATAACTGTTACATATAGGTGTAAAAGCCGTTTTAATAATCCGATTGATTATTGTTCTTCCCTAAAGACGTGGATTTCACCCAACCTCTGCTCCTTTTTCAATCCCTTTAGTTTTCGCAGTAGTCACCGTCTTCTCAACCTTGCTTTGTATTAATTTGAGCTTGGGCTCTCTTTTAATACAGATGTCACTTTACGATTCTTCTTCTTCGTTCTCTTCCTCTTGTTCCTCCTGACGCATTGCTTATTACTTTCCCCTACCGTATTGACCAACAGCTGTTTGTCCATAGAAGTTTCATGTTTCAGTAATTTCTCAGTAGTTGATTTTTCCCCTTGATTGGCAGCCGCGCTCGACGCCTTCTTCTTTTTTTGTTGCCCTTCTTTTACTGTCATATTCTTTGCATAGGTCTCTGACTTGTTAGAAGGCCCTACAGCCTCTGCTCTGTTCAAAGTCAGCGATGTTGTTGTCCTCGGATTTGCCCCTGGCTGCTGCTGAGTAGTTAGTTTATAAGAGCTAGAGCTGCGTCTCTCTGTTTCTCATTCCATGCATGTTTACCTCTGTACTAGGTTTAGATAATTTGGTTTTGCGCCACTGCAACTCGATATGCGGAGTTCCAAACCTCTTTATCCAAAGCGACGAGTTATCATACGGCCATGATTGATATATAAAATCGGTAGCGGCCTTGATGGCCGGGTGAGCCGTGTCAATCCTTCCCACAGGCCGGTTCCCCATCCTGCCCTTAATGATAGGTTCTTCATATAGTTGATAAAACGTTTGTCCAGAAGGGTGAAAAGGGAGGGGTGGGGGATGCGAAAGTACCGTCACTAGGTCACCACACGAGGCGAACCATGCAAAAATAATAGAAGCGCCATGGATATATCTCGGAGGCTTTGGTCTGTGAGGGCATTCTAGGTCATCATGATACATGAGTGGACCGAGTGCTGTTGTCAATGTTTGGAACCCATGCACATCGGCCCATTGCTGAGCCTGCTCACGCAACATGCCGCTCCACAGCAGCTGGCGGTTGGGTATACAGGCTTTCTGGAACCTCGTCAAGATGGTGTCGGCCTCTTCGTCAGTGAGCCACCGTCGGATGAGCTGCCGAATTGCATCAGGAGGTTGATTACTTCCAAAACTCACGCCACGAATTGGCATGAAGGCTTGTAGATGGGCGAGATTCTTGGAGGTCTGTGCGATTTTCATTTTATAGAATAGTTTAGAGAAGTTGCTTTATCACAAGATGGGCTTGGCTCAAGATTTAAATTTAATCAAGCATTAAATGTAATATTCGTCATGATGACTTATGAACACCACTTTGCCAGGCGCTTAGCGGCCCCGCCGATTTTCCGAGTCACCCCCAAGAGTAGATGTAATGAAATATGAAGTTGGATCGCTTTTGTCACTATATCTCAATACAACGTTGAAATACTGTCCCGGTCGAAATCAGAAGCCACCCAGCTTAGGGCTATATAAAGTTTAATAAGGCCGTGGCGAAGCTGGCCCGGCATAGCCTGTACCTTAGTAATAGTTACCCGGAAGCATCCAAGGGAGCAGCATGGAGGTATATACTTATTTCTGCAGAATAGGGAACGTGCCGCAAGAGGACAAAGACCTCCTTGTCGACGAAATGGCGCCCCTAGCGTTCAGGTTTAATACTAAGAGAACGACACAGTATCTAGAACATTTACTGCACAAGTGAAAAAGACGAATACCCCCGCAGCGTTACATGTCCTTTCTCGACTTCTTTTTGCTGCTAAATATTTAATCCCGATCCTCTATCGCAAAGTATGCTCCCACTCTATCTGTGTGTAGTTACATCGCTATTTCTTTCGAATAAAAATATTATTAAGTTAAAATTTAATAGATTTATTTACTTTAATAATAAGTAATAAAGAAGTATCATGTATAAGCTTTTTATAAATAGGCGACTTAATTATTCTGTCACACTGTCAATTTCTAAAGCGAATGGCTCTTTTACTAATGCCATCAACCCGCAGACGTTCTTCAACACGCATTCCCTTCCTGTTCTCGTACTCAGGTCGAACCACTGTGTCGCTGTGACCCTCAGTGACTGGGACAGTGTAACACCAAGTCTCAACTCCTCTAAATAGTCATCCTTGATATCGAATTGAAGAAAACAGACATAGTTCTGTGTAGCGTTTATGATAGTCACACTGATATAGTCAGTCACTGGATCAATGGAGGATAGATATACACACCTTTCGTTCTGGAACTCATCCAGTGGATCAGTTGCTCTTGCCAAGATAGCTTCACATGTCATCTGCGACAAGCACTCATCCGAAATCACCGGTTTGCCCTCAATAACTTTCAAGTTTCTCTTAGCTTCGAGTAGCGCAACCATATTTCTTACCACTATGAACCGACCATTCTCGTCTTCCACCCTTAGAAACAACCCGCCATCATCGATGGCCACAATTTCGCCACCCAAGTCCAGAATCTGCAGACCCATGCGTTGTCGTATGTCTCGGAATTCAGTCACGAGCGTCTACCCAGGGAGCTGTGTGTAGTAGAGAACGTGCCGGACGAGGCATGAGGTGAGCCTCACGGTGTTGTCCTCTAGTGGAAGATCCTGAGTCGGTATTTGGTCGACGTAGCCGACAGATGAGTCGGGCGTCCCACCGGGCAACTTGCTGGTAGGGCTGCTTGAGCTGATTTGGAGAGTAGCTGAGTTAACAAAATCGTTGTAGTCCGTATTATATCTCAGTCTCTTGCGCTCGGGAGTACTTTCATTACTTGTAGGTATAGCGTCTTTAATAACATCCAGATCGGCCACACCTGTCCGCCGTGCTTTAACAGCTGCCAACGCAGCCCAGGCTTGACCGAGAGATACGCCGTACTTGTGGACCAGGTAATGTTCGCTTTGGCCCAGGTCTTGAGGGTCTGGGCCTTGGAGGAAGTTATCTATCTGTAACTTGGCTTCATTTGAGATATTGTGATCAATTGTAATGTGTTCATTCTCATATGCCGGGAGAAGAGTGTGCTGTGCTGGCGAGACGATGACATGGGATATGAACAGTTGTTCGCGGCCCCAATTGCTGGCGGGGGTTTGTAGGTTGGGAAGAGAGAGGGAAATGTCATTTCCTGACTCAGATTGGATATATGACTTAAACGCACGTTCTGATTTTATGGCATCAAAATACGATTTTGCCATTTTTGGGAACCAGTTTGAAAACGTCGGAGTCGTAGTTCTGTATTTCCCCTCAGGCCTGAATGTGAGTGATCGTCCCGCATCTATACCTAGGCCCGCTTAACAAGTCGGAAATTGGTAACTCCATCTCCGGCCTCCACGTTCCAACGCGACGCGTGACATGAAACTTCAACATCTTACATCTCACATCACTCCATCGCCTACGATGCGCCAACCATGATGCAACAGGCAATGCCAAAGTCTCTGCACACATTAAGCACGGAACATCCATGGTTCGCCGTGCATCCTCTATTCTGGACTTCACAGCATCTACGTCTCCTACACTGCCGTTTCCAGCACCTTGACTCTGCTCTGCCTCAATCTCCATGCGCCGCCGATAAAGACCTCTCACTGCATTCCCGCCGCCTAGCAAAGATCCATTCACCGATTGTCAAGTCAATTTCCGTCCGTCACCTACTGAATCATCAGGACAGTCCTTTGGAGGAGGTGGATGGCTCACCTTCCTTCATCTTCGCCGGTCGCGGCGTGCACTCACCAGACTGCCATGTTTTCCAGATGCGCGCAACGGATATCCAACAGCGATCGGTTGTTGGCTATTACAACTACAACAGTGTTACTCGGGAGCGACAACGAGCGCTGACGCCGAGGTTGCATCCTGGCAATGGCTCTAATTATCCCGTGTCTAGAATCTATCAGCGCAAATTGCGCAACGTTACCCCCTCGCTATGGTTTGAGGATCCGTACTTAGTCTGTGTTTTGTTATCCTTGGCTCAATTACAATGGAAAAAGCCTCGAATGACATCACCGAAAACCTTTAATGTAGGTCCATCTCCCTTTCTCCCATTTTACTCCTTTCACTAACGCTTCCCAGGCACGGCTGCTTATAACCAACAAGTCTGACGCAACAGCTGCGCACGTTTTCCAAGCCGATATACCCTGCGAAATCCTCGACGCGCTTGACCATCCGACACACGACATAGAGAGCGTTATATGGCCGACGATCCAGCACATCCAGGTTCCGTTTAAACCATATGCTAGCTTTGCCAAACGGATTAATATGCAGCTGGTAGGCTATAAGTACAGTTCTACTGTCAAACCTCAGGCTGGGGTGGTACTACGAGGAGAGAAGCGGAAGCGTGATGGGCCAGATACTGTGGGACAAAAAAAGGGCGTTAAAAGCTGGGACTCAATGCAACCTACAGCTGTGTCGATGGCCAACGGGTGATTAATTTATCTGCACGATAAATATCACTTTGGTAATGCTGGGCTTACAAGAGAATAGGTGGCGAAGGCGAACACGGGTGCCTATCTCTGTCCGCAATCAAGTGCCATAAGGGAACACGCCAGGAAGAGGAGAAGATAAAGGCAGTGGTAAACCACGATGCCATATCTCGCGGCCTCGACATGACGAGCCACAATCAACATAATTGAGACATCTTTCGGTGATGAGATAATGGATCGAAGTCCGTCAACCCCTTCGCCACCACCAGGACGACCGCGACCGATGGGGTTAATGAATGGGGGGAACCGACTACGAATGAACATGACAATGCCTTGTTCAGCCAAAGCAAAGAGTTGACCTGTTTCAATCTTGAGCTAGAAAATAGAGCTTTGAGCTCTAAGAGAGTGCCCTGCTTTGAAGGATTGACGACGACTTTAGCGACGACGACTTTATTATTTGCTGCGAACCCGCCGGTTTCATCTTGAGTTATACTCAACTATCGCCATAGTTTTTTCACTTTTTGTCTAGCCGCATCCCACCTCTCAGCATTACATCATTTATTTATATCATACACAAGCGACTAATTAATACTGTAAGTGATATGAGAATGCTAATAGCCCTCAATATATCTATTTTCCAGGCAGAGCATATTTTATATTTATTAGCAATCCAAGGTTAAAACATTAAGATTTTTAATGGATTTATTTACTTGAAATATTTTTCGTATTAATTATACAATTAAATATGTTAATAAAATGTATTACCCTGGCTCTCTGATCTGTTGATTTCCCAGTCCGGGAACTGTAGAAATGGCTCTGTTTAGAAGACGCCTCTTTTCCCCTTGTCTAGGTTGATTAGTGAGCTGGTCTATACTATGGGTATGGCTAAAGACCAACAGTCAGTCAGGTACTTATGACGCCTCCAGTCAATTGACAATGATCAAGTAACATCGAAACGCTTTCGACACACGCATTCATCCTTGGACCTCTCCGACTGCCCAACCACCAAGTTTCAATTTCATTAGTCGAGAAATATCAGTTGACCCATCCGAACGAATACCAAATTTATCAACATCTCCCAGTATGTCATCAATATAGTCGCCAGCAGCAGAAAGGTGTAGGATATGTGCGATAGCACGATGAACAGCAAGGAATCGAGGTGACGGTGGATCAATGCTCTTATCCTTAGTCAGGAACAGGGTTCGAGTAACTGGGACATCTTCTGCAAGACCAGGCGGTAGAAATGTGCCTATGCTGTATGTATGCGGCGTGTCTTCGACGGCCTCAAAATAGACACGAAAGTCACCAAAAGACACGTGATGACTCAAAGTTAGCGTTAGAGCGTTAGATGGGCGATCAATATCTACCCCCTCAATCAAGTGGGCAACGCCGCTGTCAAACATATTAAGTATCGCCAGTGCTGCTACTTTTGAAGAGTTCTATCGCAGTCAGCGGGAGCACGGCCATGATTTCAGAATTCTTACCAGCTCTTTAGAAGAGTTAAGCTGAGTGAGAGAATGCGGAAGAATGTGTGCGACCTCCAGATAATCGAATTTTTGCCCAGGATCAGCCAGGGGAACGCCGTCTTGGTCAACAGCCTTGCTCCGGTCATCTTGCTGGAAGCGTTTCAGAGCTTCAGCCTTGTCGAACTTCTGTGAAATAACACAACGATGTCTGTCTCTTATGAGGCAGGCACCTCTCAGGCTTGCTAGACGCTCTGGCGTCCCAGAGAAGACATGGTCCTGACATTGGGTTTTCATGACAGCTGAGTGAGATGCAGGTGTAGGTTGTGGTGTCTTTTTGGTTGATGCTTTGACTGCTGAGGCGTTAGTGGTAGGCCAGGATGTCGCTTCACAGTGGAACCATACGCGGGAGAAAGAAGTTGTCGATCAGATGGTCGGCGAAGTCATACAAATGGGCCTTCAACTCGCCTCGGTACGTGGCGTCTTCAAAGTCGATATCCTCTTCAGATGAAATTGATAATTTCAAAAACTCGAAAACAGCGATCAAAACATTATCTTTGGACACTTCGCTGATGGAATACTCATATGTAAGGCGGACAAGCTTCACTTTGTCGTATTGATTTTGATCTCGTTTAATATCATTGCCATCAAAGTGATTGATGACTTGATAAAACCGACGAATAGCGGAAGCACGATGAGACGTAGATAAACGTTCTCGCGATGAGAAGTCAATGATACCTTCCAGGGAAGATCGATGACGACGAAGTGGAACAGCGGGCGGCACCATCGTGTCGCGCACTTTGAGTGAGGATGTTGAGTTTTGTTTGCTTCAAGTAATGCTGCGATCCAAAGAATCGGGGCGGCCCCAGAAAACTCCCGGATCAATGATGAGCCGGGCCGCCGTCATTGAACTTGCCCACCCCAGCCATCGGCGGAGATGACAAGCCAGCAAAATTCTTACCAAATATCATGACGTGGGAAAGTCTAGGAGGCAGAGCGAGCATAATTGAACTTATTTTAACATTAACGGAGTTGGCGGAGGATATAACAAGCTATGGGATACATCTAACAGAGCATAGATCGGACTATCGGGCAATCTAGACGGAGTTTAACACAATACCACCGGAACGAACACCCAGCGACAGACTGCTATTTAAGAATGCACCTTGGTTAGAGATTAAGGACAGGGCTAGGGCGAAGCTGGAAGTGTTGCCATATGGCGGCATAGTATAGTCTAAGATAGACAGGCTGATATCGGTGGTATTAGACGCAGTTAAGGACCTGGTCCTATATAGACGCTTTTAACAAGGAACTGCATCCCCCGACGCCACACGCCATTAGGTTACCGTAAGGAACGAACATTAGCAATCTATTGTAAGTTACGACACTGCTAGCAAACTGGGTTCAAGCGGAGGATGGATTCGTTTTCAAAAGCCAGACGTATGGCTGCACTTTTTTTCAAAGGAGATCAAAGCTGCGAAGAAATGAAAGAGCGACATGTACATTCTGTTTTGTTTTAGCCCTTCAACAGGGAGTTGTTTACGAGATGACGGGCCGCATTTACCCCGGCGATCGTCTGATTCTATGTCCAAAGATTCGGCTACTAACGAACAAGACACTCGATTCCTAGACAAGGAAGATGATCCGCTGATACCAAGTCTTGAAGATATACACCATATATTTCATCAAGGCAAGGCAACATGGAAAGCATTCTTAAGCCAAGCGAAGAGGATACCCCAATGTCTCTGGCCAACAGATACGCTCAACCTATACGTCACTCTTATAGACATGCCAAATCTACCGGACCAGCTCCCTCGCAGCAATTAGCTTTACGGTCGGCCTTACTAGGAGCTGTCTTATAATATAGGAGGCCCCGAATATCAAAGCCCTCGTTCTCGAAGTGATACAAGCCGTAGGTATAGCCGTCGTATTTCATTTCGGCTATAAATCGGCGATCCAATTCGTTGTAATATATGCCCAGCACAGCATCATACGCCTACACCCTACACCAGTCCCGAAACGACCAATTGCCTCGCTATACTGGTTATATACTGGTCATATATCCTTTCGGCTTGGGCGTTGTTGCATGATCAATCATCCACCATTCCGGGTCGTGGTGACCAGTTGTTGTCACTCTCATACAGGCTATTCACGATGCAACCTCCTTGGCCCTCACCGCTTAAACACCTACGCCCGAAGCATCTGCCTACGGCCACAAAGTTTAGAAGTGACCAGAAAGGATCGTCAGATACACGTTATCCTAAACGGCGCAACCTAGCCCGTTCCGGCGGACGCTGAGTTTGTGGCTACAGAGTTTGTTTCACTATTCGTCGTTGTCGCCGTTGGCTTATGACCGTTCCACTCCCATTTTGACAAAGCTAATGGATTTACAGTTAAGCTAAGCCGCTCTGAGCTCTAGGAAGAGTAATATAAGAAGGCAATTTCTTTCTTTTCAAGCGGCTGGGATTTTGTAACCCGTTGACATTCGGCCCAGTAAATAAACTTGTCGACAGTATTGAACATCACATCGATCTTGTCAATTCGCCCTTCTCTCCAGTAACAGATTGGACCATGACCTATCTTACCTGTGACTACGACAGCGAGACGTCAAGCATTGCTGATGGAGGAATCGATACCCCGTTCACCTCGGACTTTGACGGTAAGAGGACTGTACCTACTGTGCTGACAAAGCTAATTCAAGAGGGTAAAGAAGTGAACGTGAACGAAATATCGTCTTTAAGCGATTCAGAAACCGAAAGCTCATTAGAGGCTTCTGCTCTACGTAGTAGGCAAAGCACGCCCTTGAATCATGGTCTATCAGCGACGCAACGAGAGTGGGAAGGCCTATGTATCAAATACCATCAAGGCATCCAACATCTCCGAGACATCGAGGATCAGATGTTCCGCCACCAGGCACTTCATCCTTGTTTCTGCATTAGTAACCAGAATCCTATGCTATACGCACATCGTCACCAGCCAACGAAGGATCGAAGCACTAATAATATTAATCAAACTGTCGGTGGTGGTCTTCAGAACAAGATTTCCACCGACCTCTCTGCCGACAGTCATCACCCCAAGCTTAGACTGGACAGCGCTGTAGAGATATCCGTTGTCACTCTTGATACTCTGACTGGAAAGAGGACAATGATAAGCTTGACAGCCAGGTCAACAATGGATCATGTTGAGCAGTTACTTGGGTTTTGGGAATATGACTCGCCGATAAATTTATAAAATAGGCGTACAAGCTAGACTAGCTACTCTTGTTACAATTAATATGGCTGGGATATATATCCAGATACCTGTTCAGGAGGCTTCCGGCCAATAAAGACTTGACAGAGTAAAGGATAAGTTCTTATAATTACAGTATATTGATGTCTAAACAAGGCTATCTTGATAACTGTCCACCGTCGACCCCGCAGGCCTTTGTAAGTGGTACATAGAGAGCAACGTATGTTTGGGTAAATCCATACTGGACTAATCGATTACACGCTCGACTAACAGAAGTACATGTTATTGGTAGGGCTATTCTAGGATAGGGTTATCATCACCACGCTGGCAATTTGGAAAACCTCTTCGAGGCCTATTATTATTCAGAATTTTATCATGGCCTATCAGAAAGGGTTCGCTGGCAAAGCATCTTAGTAGGATGATAGAGGCTGGACATGGTTACCGGAAGTGTGAGGATACAAGTTAGGCAATAACAGCCAGTCTGTCGAAATCAGGTGCCCAACCACTATTGACGCCCGAAATGGTAATAGTGTTGGGCCCATTGGTGTTGAAGCCAGAAAGCTCTACGGCATAACCCTTGTAGACATCTTTATCCCAGTTGTAACCTGTCAGTGGAAAGCTCACAGTCTGCGCAGCACCGCCATTGACCTTGATGGAAGCCAGGCGCTCGTTGGTACTACCAGTGAAGCTGAAACCTACATCGCCATTGATGTAATCAAATAGAACGTTTTGAGTGGCCTTGGATGTGCTGATATTCGAGAGGACAACCTGACCGTTGGAGCTGCCACCGACATTGCCGACCTTGGTTGAGGAGGTGCAACCAGAACAAGAGGCAGTCTTTGCCCCTGAAGACAGCGAGCCAGTGGATAGAGAAATATACTTGTAATTGGCTGTGCTGCTAACTCTCTTGATGTTTGAGAGACGCAATGCGACAGAGCCGTGGCCTTTGACTTGCTTGGAGAAGGAAGAAGCTCCAGTGGTAGTTTTACCCGTCCACAGGTCCTTGATGTCGGCTGATTGGTAGCCGAGGGCAGAGAGCTGGAGGCCGAGGGTTCGAGTACTGTTGCTCTGGTCGACATAGAGAACTGCAACATCCCCGTTGGCAAGCGGTCCCGCCCACAAGTCTCGATCACTGGTCCATCGCTGCACCAGGCTGACGGGTTTGACGGCTGCATCCTGGTTGATTGCGATCAAGTCCTTGTTCTGAAGAACAGCCACGGCCTGGTCCGACAGCGCCGTGATATCTGTGGAAATCATGAGGGCGGACTTGAGCATGGCCCATAGAGCGAAATGGGTCGCCTGTTGGTCAAATGTCATGCCAGGGTTACCAACCTCGAGAAGATCAGCATCGGCAATGTGGCCAGGACCCGAGAGGCTCCTATGTGCGATGTGGATGGCTTGGTTGGAGATGCGATAGACATTGTCCCAGCCTTGGGCGATATCGTCTGAGAGGCGGAACGAGGTGGACACGTTGCGAGTCCATTCCGCGGGACCTTCAAGGCCCCTGGATGAGGAGTATGGAACACCCCACTGGCAAATGAGCATTCCGGGAATCCCGACCTTCTGCAACTCGGTCCACATTCTGCCGAAACGAGTGACAAAGTCAGTTCGTGCATCCTTGGGGGCGTTGTTGCTGGCGCTATCAGCGTAGCAGTTGTCATCTGGATCATACTGTCAGTAGGATACTGCCTGTTTCGCTTAGTTATGAAATACTTACATTTCAGATACTCCGTATTCAACGATTTGAAAAACGCGGCGTCGACGGCTTCGTGGCCCAGGGATCCTAGCACGGGGGATGGGTCCTGGGGATCACACATTCGCTCACCGGCGTCGGAATACATGGTCCACTTCATGCCCTTGGACCTGGCCAAGTCGCTCAAAGGCTTAAGCCCATCCGGGAAGGTATTGGAATCAATTTTCAGCGCACCCGTGGTTGGGTCACGCTTCGTATCTCGAGAAGCCCAGCCACAATCAATCTGGAAGAATTTGTAGCCAGCATCGACGAAACCACGGCTGGAGAGAGCTTCAATAGCTGTGGTCATGGTCTTGCTGTTGGGGCTGCATGAAACCTGATTGTATGAATTCCAGCCCATGACGGGAGTGGACTGGAAGGATTGACCAGAAGCCAGGGAGGGCATGGCGGCAACCGCCAGGATTGAAGGAAGGGACTTCATCCGGCTGATAAACAAATTGGTTTGCCAACGGGGCGTAAGACGTATGTGTAGAGAAGTTCTTCTGAAAGGCTGATTTGATGAGATTTCAACACTCCAAAGGCCTGCTATTTATGCTTCGAAACTTCAGTCCCGTACATCCGGCAAGGTATATCGGTAGGTTCCGTGCATTCTTCTTGTACCAGCACCGTAATAGGGCCGTTTTTATTTCTTTCGCACCATGCCCATACCTACCGGACGTGTTATACCTTATACCAGGGTATCTGCAACCTCGGCTGAAGATCCCCCGTGGGGAAAGATCACGGGCCGCAGAGAGTGATGATCTGCGGCCTCCAGGGAATTAATTAATGTATGTCCGAGATACTGAGCTATTCTTGCTGAGAGTACAGATTAGTGTTGCTTTGCTCACACTTGCACGTATTGCCGAGGCTCCAGTCCCGGAACACGGCAATAGCCACGCGATGACAGGGACACTGGCTATCGATGCCGTGGGAAAATACCCCAACGGCGCTAGAATGCAGAAGCTACGTGCTGATAGGCGCGTCTATCACTAGCGCAAATCTAGTCGCGGCTGATCTCTTGGGGCTTATCCCCAAACGGACTCACAACCCCGTGGGGTTACCCCCAATACTCCCCTCATGACGCTAGAATCGAGTTTGGAGAAAGCACAGATAAAATACGGCCGAGATACCACCGTTTTATCCGCGATGCCAAGCTCCCATAGGCGCGTCTAAGACAGGGGTTTATCACCTTGTCACACTTCATCATTGGAATCCCGTATTGCCTTTTCTCGTGCTGGGAGAGAATCTGCAGATTAGCATATAATAATGAGTTCACGGCCGACCTAATTTTGACCATCATTAGCTTTTTGAGACATAGCTCTTCCCCCCCCCCTTTTCATCATCTCTCACCCTCATCGTTGTATCAACAGCCAGCATGGGTATCTCTGAAAAGGAGGAGCCAGTCTCGGCCGCTGAGATTGAGACTCAAAAGCATACCATCAACCATCACGCAGATCTCGATCACAAGGCTGAAGTCGCCCAGTTCAAAGGCGATGCCATCGAGGCTGAAAATGCCGAGTTCGACATGGGCGTCCTCGAGGCCGTCCGTGCCTACCCTATGGCTACGCTCTGGGCATTCATCATGTCATGCACCATTGTGAGTACTCCTCCATGGACCCTGGCCTTCTCTTCCAGGCTGACAAAATCAGATCATGGAGTCGTACTGCGTCTTCCTGATGGGAAACTTCATCGCCCTGCCCAAGTTCGCACAGGACTACGGTGTCTACAGCGCAAATGTCAATAGGTATGTCATCACGGGCCCTTGGCAATCTGCCCTTCAGTGCTGCGGTCCCGTCGGTGCTCTTATTGGCGTGACTATTGCTGGCCCGATTACAAGCCGCATTGGGTACCGCTGGGCCACTATCGGAGGTCTGATGCTTCTCAATGCCTTCATCTTCGTCTTCTTCTTTGCCAATTCGCTTTCTGTCATGGTAATAGCCCAGGTCCTTGAGGGAATTCCATGGGGTATCTTTATCGCCAATGCCCCTGCGTATTGCAGTGAAATTGTCCCCATGAGACTGCGTGCTCCCGCAACCCAGATGTTGCAAATGTTCTGGGCCATCGGTTCTATCATCGTTAACGGCGTCGCGTATCATTACAACGGACTCGAAGAGAAGGCAGCGTACAGGTACGTACTATACTACCCTCCCGTTTGAACTTACAAGTGAGGATTCATTCTGACAATGTATGTCTTTCAGGGTTCCCATCGCTCTGCAGTGGATGTTTCCAACCCCCCTTGCTATCCTGATCTTTCTCGCCCCCGAATCTCCATGGTGGCTCACCCGTCGCGGCCGATACGAAGATGCCGTCAAGGCTGTCGCCCGCCTTGGTCGCAGCACTGTGGTTAAGAACCATGAGGAGTCTGTTGCTATGATGCGGCGAACTATCGAGCTTGAAAAGTCCGAGAAGGAACCTAGCTACCTTGAGCTTTTCAAGGGAACCGACCGTTACCGAACCCTTATTGTGTGCGGTGTATATGCTGCCCAGAATTTGACCGGCAATCTGATTGCCAACCAGGCCACATATTTCTTCGAGCGTACGTATCCTTGCTTTGCTACTCCACTTGGGAAAACTATATCATGTACTGATGCATTTGATAGAGGCCGGCATGACCACAAACACTGCTTTTGCCCTTGGACTTATTACCTCTGCCCTGCAGATGATCTTTGTTATGCTGTCCTGGATTCTGACTACCTACATTGGCCGACGCACCATCTACGTCTGGGGTTCATTCATCAACGTTTTGTTCCTCCTTGCCTTGGGTATTGCAGGTAGTGTTGGGAAGAGCAATGCAGCCTCATTGGCCCAGGCCTCCTTGGGTCTTATCGTGTCTGTTCTCTTCACGCTTGGCCCAGCTCCTGTTTCATACGCCATCATCGGCGAGACATCAGCCATTCGCCTCAGGCCTCTTACGACGGGTATCGGCCGTGCCAGTTACTACCTGGTTAATATTCCCTGCATCTTCTTGTCGAGCTATATGCTTAACCCCAAGGTATGTCCATTGTGCTCTTACCTCCATTTACTCAAAACTAATGCTTTCCTGCAGGAAGCTAACCTCGGCGGAAGATGTGGCTATGTCTGGGCTGGAACAGGCTTTGTGTGCTTCCTCATGTCATGGATCTGGCTGCCTGAGTTCAAGGATCGCTCGTACCGTGAGATTGATATCCTGTTTAACCGTCGCGTCCAGGCTCGCAAGTGGTCCAAGACTGTTGTCGACCCCAACGACGATGAGTAGATGCTTCTAGGACAGACAAATACGCGCCCATGATCTATATTAATTATCTCAATATAGTTATACCAGATTGATCATCTTGTTGCAGTTTGTGTTTCCGCAGACCATGCCACCTAGTATCCCAGATCGTTGATATCCACGGAGCATAGTCTCCTTAATTCATGCTCTAGATGCCACATTCAGCTCTCAATATCACGCATTTTGCCCATGATGTTACCAAGGTTTTTATCGGCAGTCTTCCACTCCTCCTCGATGACCTTGGATACCCATGGACCCCTCGGCTTTAGCTTGAATTTGAATGGCTTGGGCTCCGTCATAAACCAGACAACCTCCATCTCCATTCCATCTACGTCCTCGGCAGGCTCAAAGTCAAACATCCAGATCATGGTTGCGACCTGAGCAAAGGTGCTGTCTACGGCAACCCGTTTTCCAAGACAGCTTCGCCGACCGTGACCGAATACTGGCAACGGGAGGGAGGTCCTCAGTTCGCCTTGATTCTTAATGTCTGCACGCATGCTTTCGCCATCTAGCCATCTTTCAGGAATAAACTCGTCGAGGTCGCCTAGCGACTGGTCAAACACGGCTTCGTCACGACCGATAGACCACGCATTTGTCAAGACCAATGCATTCTTGACGATGCTGATACCATCAAAGTAGTCTTGTTTGTCTGCCCGACGAGGTACACCTCCAGGGGAAATAGGTCGCCAACGCAGAAGCTCAGATATGATGGCGTCAATGTAGCAGAGGGAGGGTCTGTCTGAGAAGCAAGGGAGTCGATCCCGTCCAACGACAGCATCCAGTACGTCATGCGCTCGCTTCATAAACGTCTTGTTGGCCGTTGTCGCAGCGATGAACAACCAGAGTATTGTACGAGTGCTAGTCTCTATACCACCTTGGACACTCGTCGCAAGCGTGAAAGCAAGGTCAATGTCGGAAATCGGCTCCTTGGCGTATTTCGCTGCAAGGGAGCGCGCTTGTTTTGTTGCGTTCCATCCAGGACTGTCATCACCAAGGTCTAGCAAGTGTAGGTTGAGGTCTCTCTGCTCGTTGAACAATTTATCTGCAGCTTTGCGCCATGGTGAAATTGCTGCTGGAAGATTGGCAAGGAACGGGAAGATATCGGGCAGACCAGGCTTTGAGCCATACGAGGTGACCTTAGCCTGCGTCTCACGGACCCGTTGATAGAGTGGCTCATCGAGGGTAGGAACACGGACGCCATAGTGCAATGCGAGAATGATACTTGCTTGCGCGCGCTCGAGGAAAGGGAAGACGTCGTCGCTAGCAACGACTGATGATTTGTGGTCGCTTAGTTGGATGAGGTCCTTGACGAGCTGCCTGGCTTCGAGTTCCATGACGGGTTGATAGCGCGGAGCAGCCACGCCGCCGAGCGACGGAGACAAGACCCGATGATGAAGCTTCAAATGCGCATCCATGTCATGCATCAACGTGAACCGTGACTGTCCTGGCCCAGCGCCCGTAATCATCTCCATGCCCACGGACCTTGGACGGTTACTATACCAAACGCCACGCTTGCCCAGCAGCTCTGTCGCTGCCTCGGCTGTGTTGATAACGACAACCGGCACTATACCGAACAGTTTCGACGTTGTGATGGCGCCATTTTCTTTCGACCAAGCATCCCATCGCAGGAGTGGCTTCTCGATCGGTGAGCTGTGGATGTCGCCGATGATAGGCAGTTTGGGCCTCTTCCTGTCTTTCCTCGTTGGTGACGAAAAGTAATATAACGTTGCACCGGCGATAATACCGAGCACCAAAAGGGAGATTGAAGTAACCGCCATGTTGACTACTGATCTATGTCTAGAGTTGCCAGCGATACCTGTCAACATCTTAAACCTCTCACAGGCCAAGACGATCCCCGCACGGGGTTACTTCCATATTCAGCTGTCCTCCGCAAAAATCACCATCTGCTCGCATTGTTTTGTCTAATCCGATAAGACGTCCTACTCCAGTGACGGAGGCATCATTGGGAAGCGATTTGATGCGTCATCTGGGGCTCTGCAGTGAAGCCAAGACAACCGAGCCTTCTTTCATTATTTTATACTGGCAAACTCTGAAAAGCTGATTTGATTTGAAGAGATTATACTAGAGATAATTCCTTGCTGTTAGATTTGACAAGACTCAAATCAAGCTTTCCAAGCTCCGATCTACAAAAGGAGCTAGCAGCGAAACGTGGAATTAACCCGATGCTAGTGCTGCACGATGCGATACAATGACGTTATCCCCAACGTCGACTTGGCCACAACGATTGGCCCTGTGGCAGACACACTCGCCACGCACCCCTAAGATGTGTGGCTGTAAAACCTGGAACCATCAACTTGGTCCTACAGCCGACAACGTCATCCTTTTACGCAGCTGCCATGCTGTAAATTCTATTTAATTTGTCCGTATTATTACTCCTGAAGGGCCCTGGTCCCATTGTAACCACCCAAGGCTGCATCCACAGCAATCGCCAAGATGCCGCGCACACTGCTACTCTGCTTCATTCACGGGTTCAAGGTGCGTTTATTCGCATGATACAAACTGACTCCTCGCTAACTTCTTCTGGAAGGGAACCGACAACACCTTTCACGACTTTCCATATGTGAGTGCAAAGCGCTGGAATGTTGCTTGCAAACCTACAGCACACACTAACACATCAAAGGACCTCAAAAAAGCAGTCGCCAAAGAGCTTCCAGATGACAAAGTCGAGTCTGTTGTCTACCCGAAATATGAAACAAGTGGTGAATTAGCCCAGGCCACCGAGGCCTTCCTCGAATGGTAAGCTCATCTCATCAACAGATACATCAAAGACGACGATACTAATACGCAGCATAGGCTCAAAGAACGGGTGATGGACATTCGAAAGAAAAAGTCTGAGAAGCCATGGCCACCTCACGACAGAGACGTCGGTGTTGTTCTCGTTGCTCATTCAATGGGGTATGTTACTACTTACCTTCACCTCACCTAACGGTCGCCTAACAGCTCTCAGAGGTTTCGTCGCGGCAGACACCCTGTTCCTAGCCTTAAACGACAGAGCCGCAAATGGAGATGAAAACGACCCCCTATTCCCCCTGATCCAGGGCATTCTAACATTTGATACCCCCTATAACGGCCTCGCCCGCTCCATGTTTGTCTACGGCGCCTTTTCCAACTACCAAAAGGTCAACAGCGTCTTCAACGTCATGACTGCTCTATCTGCCGCTGCACCCGCCAGTCTTGCACGACTCAGTGCTCGACGTGCCGCAACCTCCGCAGTGGCTACCACCACGCGAGGTCCCCAGTGGAAGACATGGCAGCTAGTGGCCGTCAAGACAGGCACAGTTGGTGCCATCGCAGCTGGTGGTGTAGCAGCTTACATGAACCGAGAAGCCATTATCCAAGGCATGAAGAGCGTCAAGAATCTCAACAAGGAGTCTGTCGCCGAAGGATATCGTCAAAGCATGGATGCACTGGGACAAGGTCTCGCCTACATCAACCGCGGAAACGTCGGAAAGTCATTCGCCTGGCTCTCAGATCACGTCACATTCGTCGGTGCGCTTCTCAGACAAAAGGAGCTCAACCGTCGCCTAGAGCGTATAGGCGCCCTTAAGGGTGTGGGTATCCACGACTTCTATTGCTCCCTCGGTGAGAACGGCTACTGGAGCGGAGGTTATTTCGTTCCAGAGCGAACATTCTGCGCTATTCCTGAAGAGAGTCACTCAGCATATCCGATTTTCGACAGATGCGTCATGCCCAGGGCAGATGACGAAATTGAAGCGCACATGAATATGTTCAAGCCAGAAAAGCACCGAGGCTACGAAGAGATGACGGACAAGTCGGCTGAGCTAGTCAAGGAATGGTTCCAAAGTGAAGAAAACGTCGTCGACGACCCCAAGTTCCGCGAAACACCACCTGAAGAAACCGAAGAGACTGAAACCACCAAGGAAATTCTCGAGAAGGATCCGGGCCAAGCTGAAGAAGATGCAAAGGCCGAAGGTGCGGAGGGCAAGATTAAGGATGATGAACTTCCAGACGAGTCACCCCTCGACATTGCTGCCGCTGCCTCACTAGTACCACTCCCAGATGACAAGGGCGATGATATTATCGGCGATGCAGATATCGAGGGCGGCGACACACCAGAGAAGCGAACGTATCTCAAGTACCTCTTTGGTGTTGCCCAGCAGGCTGGTACGGATGCCAAAGGATGGCTACCAAACAGAATTCCCCAGATGCCAAGCATGCCTAGCATGCCGAATATGCCCAAGGTGCCCAGCTCTGTGTCATCTCTGGGTAATGTCTCCATGCCTAGTGTGAGACTCTGGTCAAAGAAGGATGGCGAGGCTCCAGGCGAGGATGGGAAGGAGGCTCAGGAAGGTGAGAAGAAAGAAGCTGATAGTGAGAAAAAGGAGTGTGAGGTTGAAGAGAAGGGCACTGGGCCTCAGAAGGAGGAGTCCAAGGAGGAACCCAAGGAGAAGGTTGAGGACAGCACAGAAGCTCCCCAGAAATCTGGTGCTGAAGGCGAGTCCAAGACAAGTTAGATGAAGGCCTCCTAACGAATGCTTGAATGTGTGGTTGCGTGGTTGCACAGTTCTGTTGCTTGTTTTCAATCCTAATAGTCGTTATCCTGTTATAGGCTCAAGAGATATCAATTGCTTCTTTTTCATGCTACACAGCACAGTCCGCAGACGTAGAGCCGCTACAAATCCACTCCTGTTGAATAGAATTACCCTGCTTACTGACCATACGACTCTCCACCCCTGAAAAGAATGACTTGGTCTAATGATTGGCCAAACCACAGGTACTCCGTCACCCTCAAGAGGATCACTCATGTCTTCAGCGCCATGATCAAGACGATTTTGGAAGGTATTCAGCATCTCTTCAGCCAAAGCAGGCAGAGTAGCTAGTTCCTGAAACGCCTCGTACTTGTCCTTCTCATGGTACCGATACTTTTGAACTCGCGCAAGAGACCATGTCGGGTTAATGCGTTCAGCCAACTCAACCACGTCGCCGTTGTCGATAAACCCAGTCTTGAGAACGCGATAGTACCAGCCGGTCCGACCAGTTGACTGCGTCATGGCCGAGGCCTTCTTATGCTGGGAGAGATTCTCACGGCCGGGCAGCTCAGCATTCCAGGCGTCGTAGTGTTCGTCGCCGACGAGACCGAGGGTAGTTACCTCCCATTTTCCCTGGCACGCTCGTTTGTTGATGGCCATGAGAAGGGGACTGCGGATAATGTCTCCCCCCACAGATACCATTCTCAGCTTGAGGACAGGCAAGATCCGACCGCCATCATGACTACCTAATGAGAATTCGGAGACTGCCTTTTACAATTCTTCTGCAGTCAACTCATTCGGCCAAATTTGCAACAATACTTGGTTCTGTGTCCTTCTGTCTTTGTCCGTGGCCTTATAAGCAATATCCTCCCTCTCAAGGGTAAGGCTTCTGCAATAACAAAGAACACATTTTAGTCCATATTTTAAGCACTACGGCCTTCCCTTAATCAAACAACTACCATCACAAACTCGGATATCGGCCATTGTTATTGCCTTTCGCCCTTTCTAGCCGTCCAAGTTTGCTTCGGGATAAAGTATTTTATCATTGAAGTCACAGGGACGGTCACAAGCAAATAAGAACCAGAATTTTGGTCTCGTTTTGCCATAAGTAGGAATAGATCTCACTCGACGATAATCCTTTCTGATTCTCTTCCCTGTCCAAACATCCGAGACATCTCCTGTCTTCCTTCCATCATTCTCCTAGCATCTTTGTAGGATTGGGCAGACTCAATCAATAAGGACAACAGCCTCGTAGCATACAACCACCTGTCTTTTAGTTCTCGCAAAACTTCTCCATGCTCATTACAAGCACCTAACCATGAATCTGATAAATCGGAGATCTCATTCACCGTAGTCGGCATAAAAGACTCCCCTTGGCTTCGTACCACAGATGT
This sequence comes from Fusarium sp. NRRL 66739, assembly GCA_021655895.1. Lineage (NCBI taxonomy): Eukaryota > Fungi > Ascomycota > Sordariomycetes > Hypocreales > Nectriaceae > Fusarium > Fusarium sp. NRRL 66739. The sequence continues at coordinate 20,749 of JAJJWO010000256.1, forward strand.
AAGAATATCACCGAAAGCTTCAAATAAAAACTTCCATGCCTCTTTCCAATTCAAAGCTTCGTTTTCACATCTTCCATTTACCTCTCTCAGGCTCTCCCTAGGCTGATCCTGGAGACTGTGATCACTTGGACCATGACACGGTTCGATGAGATTGTGGTTCCAATAGTCTAACCTCCGACCAGCTTCTTTGAGATCCAGATCCTCAATCCACTTCTCAATCATATCAAACGCTTTCACGTCCCAAAAAGCTTGAAGCTCGGAGAGTTCTAAAAGCAGATCATCCACCAATGATGATTCACGATTGCTCTTCCAACGGGGATCTGACTCGACTTGAAGCCTCCACATTGCCATTTCTTCTTTCAGGGCAGGAAGGCCAATGTCAGTAATAACAGCATACTTGACCCAGAAATCCCGGGCTCGGTCATCTTCATCCTCCAAAGAAGAGCAATCTGACTCGCAGGGCTCTGTGTGATCGTGATCGCTCAGCTTCAAGTTTATCAAATACCTCCAGTGATAGAGAAACTTGATGGTATCTAGCTTCAGGGGGAAAGACTCTTCCAAAATGCACGTTCTGTCGTAGTCGGGGTGCTTGCTATATAGCCGGTTTTCTAGCACCCGGAATGCGATGGCGGCCACACATGGATATAAGAGTTCATATGTGATACCTCCCTCACGCGAGATCCTATTTGCGAGAAAGTGTGTCATGCAACCTGGAATCTTGACCAAGGCCATTGAATCTTTTGCCTTCAACTCCCGTTGAGGATGGACTCGAAAGTATGACATGGGACCACTGACTGCAAGGACAACACTGGTATCGAGTCTTCGGCAATGCGTTAAACGCCAATGATTGTCATGTCCAAGATGGTGATCCCCCAAATTCATGAAGTCGGAGAAATCCAGAACAGAAACTTCATAGCCAGATGTTACGAGACATCCAGTTGTAGCGTCGATAGCTTTGTAATGCTGCTCTGAACTTCGGCTCCTTGAGTCACTGTCAAGCGGGAGCTGGGAGAGAGGCAACACTTTGTGGACTGGCTTCTCGACGCAATCTTCGAAATATTCAGGTCGGTTCGTATTTCTAGCCATAAACTTTTCAAGTCCACGCTGTATCTCGCCCAGTCGTTCTGACATGTCAACGATGGTATATAACCTTTCTTGGTGATTCCACATGGGAACCCAGCTGGGGATACCGTAGCGCGCGCGCGTAACGCAACTTGTCATCGACTCAGAAAGTTCGATAATGTTATGATTTCCTTTGTCCTGGATGAGATAGGCTGCAGTTCCAATGAACACTTCGCGAACTGCGAGCTTATAGTCCGCTTTCAGCGTGTCGGCTTCCTGTCCGCCGACTAAGCCAAGAAGGCCAAATATCTTGTCTCGCAAGTCACTCATGCTACACAGAGAAGTTGCGGTGAGGAGATTGACAAGTTCTTCTCTTGCTTGTGGCCCAATTGTGCCAATGCGAGACATCCACCAAGGGGCCGTGATCCCTGATGCTTGAGCCTTTAGAATCATATCGGCTGACATTGGCGTAGACTGATCACCACAATGCAGTATAATAGATCGTGCAAGAAGAAGCTCTTGCACGATCCACAAGCGGAAGAAGAAAGGCCGTCCGAAGAATGGTTCCAGGATTGCTTTTGCATGATCCTTGAACTCTCTGCTTGTCACTTTATATGGCCCGACGTTCTCCTTGAGAAGGGATATAGCCTTAGCTCCCGTTCTTCCATCACCATGGTTCTCTTCTCCAACATAAGCGTGAACCGTGGTCGCTTTGGAGAAGATCTCACTCATCCACGCAACCTGACATGATCTTTCGCCAAGATTAGACTGGTCGATACATATCGAATCCACCCAGAGCAGTATTGCTTTGTCTTGTCGACGCAGCCGGCGCAACGCTTGGTGGCAGCTGAGAGTGATTGGCAAAGCTCTATTACCACGACCAATAAATATGCGCTGACAGAGGGTAGAGTCGTTATCGGCGTCGGCCCAAGTGTACGATAGAGCTCCATAATCAGGCGGTTGCTCCACGTCAATTACTAGCAAGCGGCCTTCAAGAACCTTGTCTCGCGATGCAGGTAACAGTTCAAGCAGCCGAACATGCGAAGGCTGGGTCAACTGAGGATAGATGATGGGTTGGATCTGAAGTAGCCAGTTAAATTTTGCTATACCGAACTCGATGGAACGCTCACCTCCCGTCCGTAGGCATTGCTCACTGTGGCGGCTTCGTAAGTGATACCGGTGTAGATCTTTGGGTAGTTTTCTCGGACTTGTCGCAGAATCTTTGCAATGTCTTCGTCATGTTTAAAAGTAGCATATTCGACAGACTTCGGCCACGATAACCGCTGGATGGTCTCCGGGTATAACTCCGGCTCAGGTTGTGCGGCGTTCGGGGTGCCCGTGGAGGTATTCTCGGCTGAGAACTCGAGAGGACCGATTGTGCCACAAGCCTGACATGTCCAGAGGCCATCCGCAAATAGAACAAGATCTATCAGGCGGCATTCAGGGTCATGCCACTCCATTTCCAGAGTATTTAGCGTTGATGAGATAGTGCAAAGATTGGGTGTCCTCCTAAGTAGGGTGAGGGGCTTTATGCAGTAAGACTAAGACTGCCTAGCAAGGCAGACACCGGAATCCAGGATACCTTGGAAAATCTAACCTCCCTCTACTGCTTCATTGTGTCTACCCGGGTACATACTATATACATACGTATGGATAAAATTGGAAGACTGAGAATTACTATTTATCAACAGATTGAAATAAATACATCCAAAATTACATCGATATTGTAAAAGTCTCTAAACTGGCTCCTGGCGTTGAGTGGGGGGGCAAATCTCAACCATCGAAAAGTCATCCAGAATAAAGTGATCGACATTGATGGTAGTATAGTCGCATCCGACATAAAACTTGACCGTCAGAGCTGAGCTGTCTGCCTTGAAGTCAAACGTTCTCTGTGCAAACTCGCCAGGGTTGATATACGACACATAAGCGTCCGCATATGGTAGCATTGAAGCGCCGGCAGTAACAGAGATCATGCATCGTTGGTTCCAAGTAGGGTTTTGAACGTATGTAGGAGTCCAGTAGTAGGAAATGCGATACCACGATCCCGTCGTCAGCCCCGTGACCTGTTGGCTGATCTCACCTGAGTCGTCGAACAAGGGATTGGACAGTCTCACGGAACTTCACATTTAGGTTAGTACTGCTTCCATGCTCGTCGAGAGAGGGAGACTTACGCCATGTAGTTACCGGTACGCGCAGGCCAGCCCTGAGACTGATGCTTGAAATTGGCGTTCCAGCCGATCCAGGGAGTCACTGTGTCTTCAGAGGAAGGAGTTGGGTCCTCGAAGCTGGGGTTTCGAATATAGTTGGTAGGGTTTGTTATTTCACAGACACTGATCGATGTTGATGGTTCAACTGTGGTTGATGTGGCCGGGACCTCGGATGTTGTGGTCGGCTCCGCAACTGATGTCGTAGATTCCTCGATGATGATGGTTGTCGAAGTACTTTCTTGGACGCTGAAAGTACTGGTGCTCTCGATGGCGACAGTAGAAGTTTCGGTCTCGGTCTTTGCCTCAGTCGTGATGGAGGCCGACGTGTTGGGCTTGCAAGGGCTGGAGTTGACGCCCGTGGAGAGCAGTCCCAACGCAACAAGAGCGAGCAATGGCCTGAAGGAAGACATTATGAAACGAGTGACGGAATAAACCAATATTAACGAAAGTAAGACTGAGGCCGCAGAAGAAACCAAGAAATAGGAAATGTGAGAATAGGGCCAGGCTGTATTTAAGCATTTGCCAATGTGGGCTCTGCTTCACGGAGCTGAGTCCCGTCAAGTAAACAATGCATGTGCCCCTTTCTGTTTTCATGGGTATAAAGGACAGAAATAGGATAGCTTTGTTCATGGTCTCTTTGAATCCTTGGCAAATCCACAATGGAATAATCCACGTGGTGCTTCTACGGTATATTGCAATTTTGCTCGCTGGACCAAATAACTAAGGAACAGAAATATTAGAAAAGTAGCAAGGACTTAAGTTATCTAAGCCCCGCACATGGCGATGCAACAGAGTGACTTGCAAGAACCATGATTAAAATATCAGCGTTTGAAAATTCTGTGATGCTTCTACTCAACCCATGCCTGACAACTGCAGCCGGATATTAGTGGCGTCGATAGTCTGTCAATAGTCTCAGCCTTGGCGCTCCAGACCCGTTAGTGCCAACGGCAACGGCTGACTTTGACACCGCCACCACCGACTACGGGATATTTTCACCATGGTTCACGACTTGGTGGGCCTCTTATTTTAACGTTCTAACAAGATTTCTTGATAGTAGGTAGTTTTTAGAATCATGATACAACCTATGACAGGCTAGTGTCAGATCAAGTTAGTTAATATAAGTTTCTAAAACATTTTTAAATTTAAGAATCAGTCAAAATATAAATTCTAAGATATTAAAATCACACCTTTAAGGCCGTATATTCAGAGTCGTTAATCATATCAGTTCACGCCATATATATACATCTAGCTCAAGAGATCGGTTAATATCCATAGCGGCTTTAGGCTAATGGCTCTGGGCTCTCGGGGGTGAGCTAAACCGCCAATGTGATTAAAACACAGGAGTTGGGATAAGATAAATCGGCGTCAATCTGTCCATCTGGTAACCCTCAAACTTCATATTAAACAAGAAACAACTGATCTCCCTGCGCAAAAGCCCATCGTCCCGTTACAAATCCATAGTCCAGCCCAAACACGCCATTTCGCCAATGCTCGCGCACATCACCCATCACTTCCCAACAACGTGACCAGCTCCCTTGTTCCCATTCTTCCTCTTTTCCATCTCCTCCGCTACAACACAGCTGTAGCACATGATCGTCTCTGTATACGAAGTCGTAGCTACGCCGTAGCATCGGCCGACGTAGTAGTTGCTGCTCCGACTATCAAACGGCTCCCGCGATCTGAGTCCGCAGCTCACGATTGGGCCATGAATGGCTGAGGTATAGCCACAGCGGCAGCACTCTTCTCTTGTTTCGGTTTGAGTGCACATGTCGAGCGTTTTTAACAAACAGGCTTTTGAGTTTCGGCTCGCAAATAGGAGTTTGTCGTGGGGGAGAGCGTATGTTATAGGTGGGATTATGAATGACGAAGTGGCCGGAACCAGGTTTGGGGGCTGTTGTGCCAGATATAGAAGCTGTCGGCTGGTCCGCAACTTGATCAATGTCCGCATGATTCTGCCTAGACGAGGCAGACGAAAGTGCAGGTGAGGCGGTGTGATTTGTCCATCTTGATTGCAAGGTTACACGAATGCACTTTTCTCACAAATGACACCTTCAACCATGTTCTATCCAGTTATTGATTAACATTGCCAGCCCCTTGTCCTGGTTTATTGACAGAACCAATCGCCAAGTAATTTGCTCGACTTTTAATGAGTAATCTTTTTATGTTGCATTGTTATATCACGTACTTTTGGTCTTCTCTTGTTACAACTTTCAAACAAGGCTGATCTCAATATCTAGTTGCACATCCTCCTTGGAGTCTGCCTTATTTTTACACTTTCCACCTACACTTGACCAAGCCCGCTCGAAAATACAAACAGGTATACAGCGACACCTATGGCCTTTTCGAAGCAACGTATTCTTAGAACCGCGAAGCGTCATTCTATGGACAGAGCGCTCCGCTTGGAAAGCAATAACCCCATCTCGATTCCCGTCTGTGAACCGTCGTCCTCGTCACCTGCAGACAAAAGCTGTCGTACAGAAGCGACGTGAGGAAGTGTGAATGCCAAAGGCATATCTTTTAGCTCCTCTTTTCCGGAACCTAGTTGGTTGTAGAACTGTCTAGCCTCGGCTGGAAGCTCAAATCCCATTGCCCACGCCATGGCCTTGATACCCTGCAGGATGTATCTTGTCATTGGATAATCCCGCTCGACGTAACGGAGCATCATGCTTGCTTTCACAAAGGTGCCGCGGGCATCTGGATCGTCGAGGTGCGCAGCTACGGTGCCAACTGAGTTGTAGAGGCCGCACAGCGTCATACATGAATAGTCTCGTAGGGAAAAGGCTTGTATGTACTGTTCTACAACTCTTGTATCAACACCAGCCAGTTGTATGCAGAGCTTCCTGGCACTCGTTCCATCTTCGAATATTGTTCCAGGATCTAGTGGTCGCAGGATGCTAATCAATACTTCGTCGATGTAGATTCTACTCTGAGTCAATATCCGATTTTCATCATTTCATAGTTAGTTATATACGAACTTCAAGAAGCATGTCTGAGGAGTTAGATTAATGTCCATATTCATGCGCTCTGGTAAGATTTCACTCCATCTGTTAACTGACTGATAGAGTTCTCGTCTCCGTTTAAGGTCGTCATCGCTTCCAACTTGCTCCGTTTGGGTATTACAAAGCATGGTCTGATAGAGCAACTCAGATAGATCGCATATAGCGTCTAGAATACCTGGCACAAACGGAGGGGTGTCGCTATCTTCTTGATACGGATCCCCCCATAAATCATGGTTATTTGACTCCATGTCTTTTGCATGAAAAATTCGAGGAATTGTAGGTGGTGGAAGTAGAGACTGGTCGAGGTAGACATATGCGACAATGCTTGGTAAAGTCAATCTGTGTGGTATGTTGAAGCTACGGACGCTCTGAATTGCATACCTTTCAAAGCAAAATAGACCCCAGGCAGCCTTCGATATGATTTCTTTCTGTCGTGTTTGACTGGGGTCGTCTTTGATTTTGCTAAACGTCCGATCTAGATGAAGTCGACGTAGCATTTCATATGCGGCATAACGATACATCTACCATTCCAGTCAGCAGAAATCTAGCAAGTGTTTCGAAGCCCGTTGTTGACTGGCCAGTCTAGATTCACTCAATAGAAATAACCAGCATGACTGCCAGGCATTTCTTTCTCAGAACTTACCATGCCTGCTCGATCTACGCCCCGATAGGCCGATAGAGTAAACATTAGTGTGAGTCCTTGGACTGTTGGTAAGGAAGCTCGGCCTTGTTCCAGATCAAGTAGCTTCTTTGCCTCATCCAGAAACTGCATTCCCACATCCTTTCCAGCGATGGAACTGAACGCTTTTGCTCTAGCGGAAGTAAACTGAACCTTGTCAGTATTCCGGTTGCCGTTGGATATCAAGATACCTACGCATCGAGAAGCGCAGATTGCATTGACGAGAAAGGGCGAGCAATATTTGGCTTTCTTGGCGTCACCGCTCTTCATATCCTCTAGAAATGCTTCGCGATCGATGAACGGATAAAAGAATGCGTCATCCCAGGTGAAAAAAGATGGCATTAACTGCGAGACCAAGCCATCGCCAGCAATTGCCGTCCATGGTTTCGCATGGACCCGAATAGGGCTCTCGCTCAACGTTTTGAGATTGAAGGCATCTGCTCTGGGGTTCCAGCCTGTCGAAGAAAGCTCTGGGTGCGGTGACGGTGGGTTTTCAAGAATGCTTGTCTGCGTAGCAAATTGCATTACGGTAATGGGATCATCAGCGTCGCGTATCCGAGCAAGTGTCTGTCGAGCCTCGCTCTCGGGGAGTCTCTGTAGGAGAGCATACAGCTCCCGCCAGCGGTCGTTTTCCGTCTGAAGCGCACTGCATTTCGATTTTATAGCTGAAGCTCCTTTCCCATCGATCGCCCACGAACACGGCGTTCTCTTTCTGGTGCAGGCAGCACACACCGGCCGCTCGCCATTGCATCTCTCTTTGCGCTTCCTGCATGGGTTGCATGCGATGGTGATTGATTTGCGCTTCTGAGTCAGACTCGTGCTTGCGACAGGACCTGTTCGGTCAGATGATGATTCATTGGAATCACCAGACTTGGAGTTGCTTCTGTGAGGCTGAGCTGGGAGGAGGGGGCGCTTCCGACTGTACATGGTCAGTCACTCGGAAGATGTAAAGGCCTACTAGCTCTGAAGCTTAGTAAAGTGTCATCCGGAAAGCTTTCAGTTAGTAGTGTTGATGGCAGACACTCAGGTGAAGCTTTTGCCAAGTTGTGATGGACCACGGCCAGTCCTTGTTTGGCTGGTTACGTCACGTTGACTATGGGGCTGAGCCTTACCCTCATTTCAAGCACCGATTGTTGGTTGTTCGGTCGCCCTAGACTCCCTTTGTTCGGGACTTGTTTAAAAGCAACATGCATTAACTGTTCGGGCTAGACTGAGTTCCTAGTTGGTTGTATAGCAAGTGCCTAGGTTTTATTTGGCCGTTAGAAGGTCTAGTTGTGAACAAGTTTGGTTCTAAATCATGCCGAGCGCAGTGTAAGCCTAAACAACATAGACTAATAAATCCTATAAACATAACTTCAGTTATCTTCCAATCAATCAGCGCGGTCATTTATACAAGCTCATCTATCCACTTTACATGGAAGTTTGCTGACACTATCAGGGGATTGCCAATTCGCCGAACCGATTGCGCAATACAACTGATAATAAAATGGCCTCATTACCGTCCGTCCCCACCAGGAGATTCCTAACATCCTTCATTATATATTTAACTTTACATCTTGAGGCTTTACCAAGTGCCGGGGTAATACTCTAGCACAGGTCCCTACGTGCAGTGATCGACAATCGTCTAAAGGCATACAGGTACTGGGCACGAGCCATAACTCTCGGAACTACCGGTTCACTCACACAACACCATGACTGTTAATAACACTACCAATGGCACCGGCACCATCCGAGCAGCAATCATCGGAGGAGGGCCTGGTGGCTTGGGTGCTGCCATTGCCCTTGCCAAATTGCCCTTTATCGACTGGACCTTGTACGAGAAGAAACCCGAGATCAGTGAAACAGGCGGTGGCATCAGTATCCAGGTGCATACGTGGAAGATGCTCGAGTGGAACGGGGCAGCCAAGAACATCAAACCCAATGATTTGTTCCGGTCTCCTGACGGTGTCAGCGGACAACAACGGTTAGTGCCAGGGAGAAAGTTGAAGCGTCCAGAAGTTAACCGTTTGTCAGTAACGGACGAACGGGTGAGCTGGTTCAGCAGCACTACCATCCCGAAGATACACCTTTTCATCAACGAAGTGGGCGTCAAAAGAGATCCAAGTTGCAGGGTGCTCTCCTTAAAGAGGTCGATCAGTCGAAGATCAAGCTTTCTAAGCGACTCGTTGATATTGAGAAGCTACCGAATGGTAGAGTCCATATCCGCTTCGAGGATGGACAGACGGATGAAGTTGATCTGTTGGTAGCTGCAGATGGCATCAGATCAGTAAGTAGCAACCTACTCTATTGGCAATGGTCTGAATATTGACTGGAGACAGGTTATCCGTTCATTCACTTTCCCTTCTCACAAGATTAAATACAATGGCCAGTCTGCCTACCGCACAATCATCAGCAAATCCGAAGTCGCCGCTCTTGGAACTATCCCCCAAATATCTACCTTCTGGCAGAACGTGGGCGGTAGATATGTCTTCACCTCTCCACTTGGGGACGATGACTTTGAGGTCACAGCACGCATTTTGCGACCCTCAGAAGGTCAAGAGCATGTCAGCTGGGGTCGACCTTTCGACTTTAGCACTCTTGTCCACGAATACGACGAGTTTTGCGAGCCTGTACGCCAAATTGTTCAGCTAGCAGCGAAAGGAGACACTCAAGAGTTTGCTCTCTTCTCCGGGCCACGCCTGGACCGCGTTGTCGCTCTTGATTCGATAGCACTGATCGGAGACGCGTCGCATCCTTTGTCTGGAGCGTTTGGGGCTGGGGCTGGGTTTGCTCTTGAGGATGTGTACACGCTATCCAAGACTCTTGAATGGGCATGGACCCGGGGTCAAGGGATCAAGGTTGCGCTGGAACTATATGACCGCATCAGATCGCCCCATTACAAAGACCTATACGATGTCCTGGATTGGTATGGTTCTGTGGTTAAGGAGATTGTGGCCGAAGGGTTGTCAGTAAATGATGAGATTGAAGCAAAGATCAAAAGAACAAGGGGCAAGAGATCGACTTGGATGTATCACTACGACATTCAAAGCGTCGTTGAGGAAGTATTCCAGGGTCTGAAAGGTTAGAAAGGTAGAGTAAAGGATAGTAGTACACTTGATTACAACGCATGTCACCTAAACTGGTTTCTTGACAGTCTTAGGCTGCCTCCTTCATTTGAACATAAAGGCTGGTGACGTTGCTACTCACTGTTTTGGGAAGTATCACAAGTACGCTCGTAATCACACCCACTGATCATAAGGCCTACATTCGGAAGCCCGGATAAAGACTGAGCGGGTTTGACCTAGGAGACCATTGGAGGGTGACTCTTTTATCCTGGTCGGATCATTCGGCCGGAAGAACGACGGGGACATGAGCAGAAAATGTCAAGCATTTCGAGATCCGGAGTGGAATGTGGAGTCATCCAGTTGAGCGGAAGCGACCGAGATGGACAGAAAAGATAGCGGATCTGCAATGAAATCGAGAGACAAGTGCATGGAGCTGTTGAGGTAAGGGAGCAACGTGGCCGATGGAGGAATGCGGTGAAGAGTAGGGACCTGCATAAGTTGAGTGGACTCATCTAGTCTACTTGCTACCTATACTATGGGCTGAAAAGAGATGTTGAATAAGGTATTCGAGAAGAATATACCTGAAGAAGTGCAACACCATTCATTCAAGTTGTTTTGCATCCTGCCTGATGTTGCAGATGTCCAGGAACGAAGACGTACTAAACATGACGTTTCAAGATGTGGCTGAATAGCATCTTATCCAGGTACTCACCCTGTACCATCAGACCAAGTGTCGAAAGCGGTGATGGTGACAGGGTCTCGAAGCACGGTCTTATGCGACTGTTGAGCTTTGCTTCTGATTCATGAAAGACGGTGAAAACGTAAAGAATGTACTGATCCAACAATTGCATGAGAACTCCAGAGGCTTCCATGAAGATTTGCCTGCGCTCATATGGAAGCCTCGGAAACTAAACCAAACTGTACGTCCGGTAGGCTGGTTGGCGCGAAGTCAGATTAGGTTAGAAGTATTCGAAGAGACGTGTGTTGGCAGTGGACAGCGGTTAAAGAATGGTCATGACGATGATGCTGATCTTATCGTGATGGTGTGTGCGACAATTGCGTCACACTGCCAGCAATCCAACCTTGAATAGGTACATTATACTTTAAAGATTGACTTTAATGAATGAGCCCAAAGGCGAGATTTAGCTATTCGGAAGTTTAGTTAGACGAAGATCAAATTACAACTTAAGACAAGGCGTATACCAGGACATGCATGAGGGTTCGCGTCGGGTCCGTTGGCAAGGGACAGGGAAAGAATGGTCTAGGCTCGGGTGGTTGGTTAGTGGAGGGTCCAGTACTTGAATGGTACATCCGATAACTAACGCAAATCTCGGGGCATCCGCTGGACCCGAGAAACCCCTGAAGGGCACAGGCTCACAGCACAGACACGAAGGCCCAAAATGGAGCCTGATAAAGTCTGTTTGAGCTTGGAGAAGCGGCTGGGCATTGATAATATTATCAATCAATACTGTCTGACTTTACTGCAGAGGACTACTGCATAGACTCGGAAATAGACCATGTCACAGATTGCGATGTACCGTTAATTTCCCCCTGTCTCTTGCAATGGCACCAGATCCCTGTTGCAGATTTTCCCTCCTTTTCCTCATTCCACTGCACTGGGCTGGGTTAGCACGACTGAAGTACCCAGTCTGTGGGTACATCAAAAGTACCTCCCATCTCCGTCACCCCTTCCCCCCTTCCGAGCTAACTTCCATATTACTGTACCCAAACCACCGCCAACTTCCATCTTTGGCCTCTTTCTCACCCGCGACGCTTCTCGGATTTTCCCTCGACCACGCTCATCTTGCGTCCTTGTGCTTGTTTCAACCATCTCCTCCAGGCCCCGTCACCTCTTCCACGCCGAACCATTTCTCTCTAGAACATTACGGGGCTGGGCTGAGCTCAGCCACGAGCAAACGCGATGAACGCCATCCAGCAAAAATGTCGGCCGAAACATCAGGTCCTCGTCCTCAAATGCTATCCTCGGACCACGAAGGGCGCTGTCGACGTCAAGCCCAACAGCAGCGAACTCAGCTACCTCCTATACTATGCTACGAGTCGTCGCTCCAAGATCCAAAAGATTGGCGCTTTTCTTGAGAAGAAGACAGCCAGCGATGTTTGGCGTTTGCGCATTGGGTATGTCGCATCACAGTCGACTTGAATCGCCGACGTGTTCAACCCACTCTAGTTGAGAGGCTTTTGCCTACCAACACGCCATATCTGCAACTTGATCTTGCTCAGTCGAACTATGTGATTGCTAACCTGTTTCCCCTGTCTCGCAGAAATGTCCAGGTCACCCTCCAAATCCTGTCAGCATTGATGGAGAAGCTTCACAAGGATTCTGTTCTCATTGCCCCCTTCGTCCTCAAAATCCTCGATACCGTCCTTCGATCCGATGACATTACCATGATCGAATCCTCCCTCCCGACATTTGGAGCCTTTTGCGATTACCACGACGCCGCTTTCCTATTAGCTGACCAGACCTACCTCCGCCAATATGAGGAGATCGTCCGTTTATACGCCCAGCTTGCTTCAACACGGCCTGCACCGGGTAAGGAAACTCTCACCACTCCCGTCAAAGTTCGCTGGAGGAATGCAGGCCTCGAGGCCATTCGCAGCATCTGCACAGCCGACGCTCTGTCCTCGATAACAGGCCACCAAATGGATGTGATTATGCCCCGTATTCTTGAGAACTTGTGGTCCGATACGCCCGATTTCCTCGAAACTCTACAACAACGTCTCGAAGAGGAGGAGAAGGTCGATACAGAAAAGCAGCTGAGGCGGAGGACAAGCATCGCCACTGTCGGAACTGACGGAGCAGACGACCCCAATCCAGTTGCTCTCTCTGGAACTGCAGGCGATGTTGATAAACTTGCCGAGGAAGAAGTTGGAGTTCTGGCCATGCAATGTCTCAAGAGCATCTTTATCGTCCCGACTCGCGCTCAGATCCACGGCGCCACTATCTCCTTGTTGAGATTCATCCAAGATCGAGTAACCCAAGGCGATTCCGTCGTCGAGCTCGAGGACGACAGGGAACGAGATAACGGCTGGGCCATCAGTATCTACAGCATCATCTCGCGCTGGGCTCCCGTGCAAGATAGATACACCATCCTCGTAGCGGCTTTGGATACACTACTACGTGTTCATGTGCAAGACGCAACTCTCGACCAGCAGCTTGCATTGGTAGCGATCATGAGCTCCCTTTTGAGGTCTGACATAAACCTCATTGGACTGAGCATGATGGACGTCCTTCTTGGCCTAATTAAGCAGATGAGGAAGTTGTTTAGACTACGAAGCCCCTCCAGTCACAGCGACGATGGCAGCACCGCCGCCGTCGAGACTGAAACGACTGTTGGCCAGAAGACTAAGCATCTCGTGCGCAGGATCGAATTGTGTATCGGTGACCTCGCTACTCATGTTTACTACGCAGATCAGATTTCGGACATGATTTCCGCCATCATTCTGCGCCTCAAACCATCTCGATCCGGTAGTATCAACTCTTCTCCAGGTGGAGAAAAGACTGCCAATACCGAGGCCGGACCGGGCGCATCTACAATCGAACTGAGCGACAGCCAGCAACTCGACCACTATTTCTGCCTCAACACTGGCAGAGCATCCGGTCTACGTGCCATCAAGGAGATTCTTCTTGTCGCAAACCCTCAGAAGAAGCTCACCGGCAACATAACCCTGTCTCGCAGCCCTGTGCCGATGCACGTTTGGGAAGGAACCCATTGGCTTCTTCGTGATCCGGATGGTCATGTCCGCAGAGCCTATATGGATGCCCTCATTACTTGGCTAGACCGCGAAACCACATTTGCGAGCGAGATAGCCGTTGAGGAAAAGCTTCCCCGTTCTCGTTCTTCCTTGAGAATCAGCAAAGAGAACAGCTCCAACCTCAATCGCCGGGCTGTGTCAAGTGCCTCCAACCGAGAAAAGGGCTCCAAACCGCGCCAGTCGCAATTTTTGCCTCTCCTGCACCTGGTCATGTACGATAACGCGCTGCAGTTCGTCGACTTCGAAAACGACCTAGTCATGCTTCACATTCTTCTTACCAAGCTTGTCTCACAATTAGGAGTCAATGCCGTTCGATACGGTTTACCGATGATCTATCGACTGCAGGAGGATGTCCAGGAGATTGATACGCCTTTGCATAAAGTGCGAATCGCGGCGCTTTGCCATGGATACTTTTGGGCGCTCACAGTCAAGTTCGAGTTTGAAGAATCAGTAGTGGGAGGGGCCATACAGAACGAGGTTGCGCGTCGCAAGAGCAAGGGATTCTGGATTGAGGGCATCAACATCCCACCTCCCTCTGTTGACCTCGTAGGTCTCCCTGGTGAAACGCGCATCCAGCCAGAGTGGGATCCGGCCACGCTTGAGAAGGAAGAGTTGCTTCCTTTCGACGACAGGGAGGCTCTTGTGGATTGCATCGTGTCCCACTATCACGAAAGCATTCACGCACCTCCAGGAAGTCCTGGCGCTTCCCCAGGACGGGCACTTTCTGGACCGATCCTGGGCTCGACTTTGAGCTCAACAGGACCAGCTGACCTCGACTCGGACCTGCCAGCTGTATTCCGCGAAGAGATGCTGACAGACTGGACCAGAGATGCGGCCGCAGCTATGCTTGCCTCTGCAGGAAAGTCGGAATCCATGACAGGATCCAAGACTGAGACCTCGGTCACCCAGCGGGGCCATCTCACCGTGAAAACAAACGGCATCAATGGCAATGGAAACACCAATGGCAACGGGCCGATATCACCTTATGGAAGCCAGTATAACTTGATGAGACCCAGCTCGTCGCATGCGCACCGAGAGAGGGAGCGGGAGGGGACGATCCCGAAGCACCGCAAGAGTAGCTTGCGAAGTACTGCCTCGCCGGCTCTCTCAACGGGTAACCGAGGCACCGTCGCCTCTGTGGATCAGCTGAAGCTTGTGCTGTCAGGAAACCCCCCACCAAAGACAGCTGCTCATGTGGGAGACGATGATAGCGGAGACAGCATGGTCAGCTATGACTACAGTCCTTCAGAGACAAGCTTTAACCCGGCTTCACAGAATGAACAGCCAGGTAGTCCGACAAGCGCCAAGCGACCTGGCACCTCGAGCAAGCGGGGGACACATCCTGCCCTTGGAGGAGCACCCAATCTGTACGACGAGGTCACCAGCCAGGACGGCGAGTCTGTGCCTCCTGTGCCGCCGCTGCCTGATGTAAACTTGCTGGGGGGGAAGAGAAGTCCTATACAGTCGCTTGAAGCATCGCCTCAAGACCCGGCCAAATCGGGACGACGGAGCCTTCATAGCCGTGGAGGTGACGGGACACGACCCAAGTCAGTACGTTCTCAACACAAGACGATGGATTTGCAAGATCTTCTTCGGGGAATCGATAGTCGGCCCAGCGAGGGAAGTTTGGGTAACGTCACGAGACCGCCATATTAGGGGAGATAGACGGACACAATAGGAGTTATAAGGGGCGATGGGATGGAAGGTAATAGCGACGGTTTGTTTGACTTGTAGAACAGCGATATTGGCGCGATTTGTGAAAGCTTTGAAAGACAAGAATGAAAGATGAGATCCCCGCGTGTTCTTGAAGTATTACTCGATGTTGACAGCCCCTGTCCTATAGAAGTCATGCTGCTCAAATCCCTGCAAGGGTCGGACCGGTTTCAGATTGGCAGCTAGAGTCTCATGACAAGGAATGAGTTAGGTACAGAATGATGCCTCAAGTTCGCTCATGAAGCTCTTGTTTATGAGCTTGCTGAATGCCCGGACGCTTCAAAAGAGCTTCCAAGTCACAACTTGAACCTGAAAGGCAGGCAAAACGGGTCATGGGCTTTCAGAACCTGCCACTCTTGGTTCATCAATCATCAAAGCTGTTACAGAAACATCACCCTCCCTGCCCATGTCTCGGGCTTGGCACATGGGGCGGTGCACCTTTATTTCGTCTTATTTCCCAAGTCCCCCGCAATTGACAGGCTTCCACAGGAAGGAATGAGCATGAGAAGGGGCCGTGTCTTTCTTTTTTCATCTGTGTCTTCCTTTCCTATTCTCGCATCATCTTCACTTCTTGTCTCTTTTTGTTGTCTTCACGCGTTCTTTTGTCTATTAGAATCCATCCTTTCTACCCGACACATATCGTTGATTGTGATACCGTGTTACGCGTTTACGAGGCGACAAGTGGCGACTTTCAAACCAAACGACAGCCGAGGTGGACAATCTGTCGGCTCAGCCTTTTTGCCGAGTACGAGCGACGTCTTATTTTCGAGCTTTATCGTACGAAGGAGAAGCAGAAGGAAATTATCCGAGAGGTTATTTTGGGGTTGGGGATAAGGAAACGACACGCGACAGGATCAGCCTCCACCGAATCATCCGACGAGGATTGGGGGAGTATGGATGGGCGCATCCCTCGATTTACGACGCGAAAGACCAGAAATTAGCAGCGAGGTTGCATAAGGTGATATTGGCACTTTGCGAAATCAGAGTTATTCATTGTGCATTACTATACCATCTTGTCTTATCACCATCATCACCTTCGAAACCTCACCACACCAATTCTCACAACCATGGATTCCTCAAATACCCGGCACCAAAGCCATCCATCAGACGGAATCCCAAACGCGGCATATCCCAACGACACTCCATATCAGCAGGTCAACGCTCCACCACAAGCTGTAAATCCTCCTCAAACACCAAGCTCACCCTTCGGCGCCAGCGCCCCTCCCTACTCCAGTCCGCCGCCAGGCATGCACATCCCGATGAGCCCTCCGCCGCCGTATGATCCATCCCGTCCGCCGGCAATGCATTCACCTCTCTCTCCGCCCCCGCATTATCCGCCGTCGACGCCATGGCCGTGGGCGCATGACAGCAACGCCCGGTCGAGCATCAACGGGGGGAATAAGATGGGACCCGTGGCGGCGGCGCGGGAACGGAGGAGGCGCAATGTGCGGGTGTGTGCTATTGCGTTGGGTATCGTGGCGGTGCTTTTCCTTGCATTGGTTGTGGGAGTGTTGAAAGGATGATCTCTAGACCGTAGACAGGAGGGCTGTTCAGTTACTTTTCTCTCTGGTGTTGGGGTATGAGTTTGGGCCCAAATACGATAGTGGCATGGCGTACGGCTACGGGATGTCTTTTGATCAAGCGGATTCCCTCTAGAGGCAGCGGAATATGAATGGCCAGTACAATTAAGATGTTAACGACTGCTGTGTGGTGGTGTCTGCTCGAGACGTGATGACGACGTCCAGCATAGTTGCCTGAAAAGCACGGTCTTTGCTAGGACAGTGTCTGAGAACCTACCTCTCTAAGCTTTGACCAAGGCTATAACATGTACTGTTAAGACAGCTTGACTCGCATAAACATGGACTTGTTGCGATGGATGCCTGGCCTTCATGGAGACGCTGCAACTCACTGAGCAGTAATTACCACTTCCGTCACCCGTGGAGTTGTCGAAAAATTGGCAGCACAGCAGCTGATAAAGGAGTCATAGTCTCCGGCGGCGTCGTGTTTGTGCCATATTGCTTCACAATCAACATGACACATGATGATGAGTCTTGTGTGTGGGTGAGGGACTGGCTGGGAATCGATCCGGGCCAAGAACGGGAGTGAGCGGGAGCCAGATCCAAGATGTTTGTAGACTAACGGAAAAGAAGCCGATTTGGTCGGAGGATGGGTCTTCGTCTTTTACTAGAACTCTAAGTTTAAAGGCCCGGCAATTGGAGTCAAGAGGCGGCCTTGGCGTATGGTTATCCCTACTGTAATCGACTTTGGGTTCCATCACTTGATCAGACCCAGCCGCAAGTGGAAATAAATAGGTACCGTTTGAGTCTGGATGGTGATTGTCCAGTTGCCTTCAACCCGCTGTATTGGGTAACGAATTCGCCGAAGCATAACAACTGGGCCATAGTTGGCAAACAAGCAAACATGGCGCTGCTGCTCAAGTTGTCTCTTGTCTCCTCTATTAAAGGAATCACAAAGCAAAGTGCATAGAGATGAGACACCGACTTGCCATGCAGTTTGTCTTACGCTCGCCCTTTAACCCTGCATTGCGCCCTGATGTGAATTTTGACGTGTCGCTGCATCCAAGACGACGAGAGAAGAGTCTGAGCGTGCGGTGCTGGACACGTATCGTCCTGTGCATACCTAGCTCCTAGACAGGGCTGAGAAAACAACGTCACTCGATAGATCCGCAGGGTCCAGAGGGTCGAGTGGCGTTGATGCTATTTGCGGCATTCGTCTATTACGAGAAGCTTCTGAGGGGGAGGGAACAAGGGCTGCATTCACGACTAAGCCTACCCTTGAAACGCAGCCAATGTTAGCAATTAACAAGGCGTACAATCAAGCTGGAGGGGAGGATGCACGGCACTGACGTTGCTTTGCATCCTCAGCTTGCAGCTCCCGCTGGAACAACGCATCATGGATACTTTAGCCGGCGCAGGTACAGATCGCAACTCCAAGGATGTTCCTGGTTCGACTGCCGAGCTGTATGTGATATATGTATGAATGACACGAGGCTGCTGTATCCGAATGTCCTCGCATGTAAGCGGATGCAAGTCGTAAAAATTTTCAAGGCCTCGCCATGTATCACAGCAAAATGATGGATTCCCTTTAGAGTCATCCTAATTTCCCATATTTTCTTAAATATTTTTACTTTTTTTTTCCGCTGCGCCTTCAGGAACCCCCTGAACGGACTCGGAGACATTTGCGTGCTTGACTGTATGCTTTTGTATAGTAGCGTGAGATGACATGTATGAAGGGGGAAATGTGACCAAAGACTCGAGTAATGACATCTATTGTACGCTAGGTAGTGTAGATGAAACGGCGTGCATAAACAAGATCTACCCGGGGGAGACGGGAGATCAGACCTAAGTCTCCTAAGGATGAGGTCTTATGATGGTTACTGAGAGAGCTTGCTAGTAAAAGCGTCTCCATGACGTCGGGCCCAAAGTGAAGTTGCAGATGGAAATAACCATGACTCGTCGAGAAAAGAAATGGCACGTGGCAGCACCGGATTTAACTTCCCCCCGACTGGCCTCAGCCCGGCGGCCTTTGAGCTTGGCACATCCAACAGCAAAAACAAAGAGAAAACAAGTGTCCACTGCAATCATGACCTGCATCTCCATTGCAAGTCATGATTTGCATTGCTAGCAACGGCCCAGACGGTGACATCAGCACATGACATCGATGCAGATGCATGGCCACGGTCCCGGCAGTCAACCAGCACAAGCCAAGGCCAAGCCCAGCCCAAGCAAGGATCACCTCAATTTCGGGTCCCAGCCAGCCCCAACGCCAGCCTCTCCCGTCTTGCTAGCGATCTAGGCTGTCGCTGCTCACCCAGTGACGTTGCTGAGGAGGCTTCTAAATGCCCCGACTCTCGGGCCCGGGCTTTTCTCAACTCTCAGTAGCGGCCGCCCATCGATCGAATGAATCCCTCGCCGGTCCCAGTACCAAGGTTCAGTCCTCTCTCGCCATGTGGAGAGAAGCGGAGACTCGAGCTTTTTTTTCTTCTTCTACGGGCAACAGCTGCTCTTCACCAATAATCCTCTTCCCGGGGCGCAACAAGTCGCTACCCCGTCCCCTGTCTTGCTCCGAGGCCCCTACCACACCCAGACGCCTCAAGCTGCCCGCTGTCATCCTTTCCAGTCTCCACCTCGCGTCCCCTTCGCCCCCGCTGTCGTGTCGTCCTGCAGCTGTGACTCCAAATCGTCTCCGCTAGCCTTCCCCGAGCCCCGGCGCCAGGGGACCAATGGACGTTTAACCATGATACCGGGAGCCCTCTGGAGAAAGCATCATTAACGGGAGAATGGCATGGTGGCTGCCTTTCTTGGCTTGAACCATTGTGCCGGCATCTCCTTACTCATGCATCATGTCTTTTCAACTCGACCTGTCAAAGCTGTTGACGCATTGTCTGACTGACTGGCTGATCTCAGCACTGTATTCAATCCGAGACGTTTACGAACGTTGCGCAGCTGGTGCTGCGGTGGGCACTGGAAGTACAGCTACGGCTGGGTCTAATGGTCCCATTAGATGTCATACCCTTGCACAAGAGACAAGGGAATTCGTCCGCGTGTCCATTCCTAGCACTGCCTGGCTACCTGGCTTCGTTGACTTTGAGTTTTGCCTTTCGTCTCAGTCTCGAACTAGGTACTGCGTATTTTCAGGGACCAGGAAGGTTGTGGAATTCGTCTTGACCAAGCTAAATAAGTCACCAGCCAACCATATTCTTCGACCTAGGTTTTTCCAAAAAAGCTCTCCCGTATCCTTGTCTTCTTTTTCGTTCTTTGCGTCCGTGTTCCTAATTGCCATTTACTAGCAACTAGCAATACCGGCTGGTAACTGGTTGTGGAGAGTCAGCCTCTGCGTAATGCCCTTGGGGCGCTGAGATGCCCCCGGCTCTTTTCCCCCAGCCCCATGCCTTGCCCTTGCTCAGTCTATCTCAGTCATCTCGTGGTTTTCCTTCTGTCCACTCGCCTTGATATGCCATGTCGTGTCGTGTCGTGAATCACAAGCTTATCCCTGTACCCGGCCACACTCTGCCGAAGGTACACAGGTTGGTTGATGGATCAACCTTCTTTTTTCCTTACACCCTGATACTACTACTACTGCTGCTACTTCTTTCTTTATTGAGGGATTCTTTCCCCCTCCAACCTTGGCATCGGGTTTATAAAGACCCCCGGCTGGTCTCGTTTAAATGTCATTATCATTTCTGCTGCTGCCGTAACTGCTGTACTCTCCTTTCTCATGTTGCAAGTCTCAGCCGCATAGCATCCCTGCCGTCGCTGTGCTATAAACGGGTTTGTTGGCTTCCGAGGCTTTATCAGTGTGTTGAAAGTTCGTCTTCTGACTTGATCTATCAGACAGACAGACCTCTCAACCCCAACAAACAAAGTCGCAAACATACGAACAAACAAGCAAATACACCATCGTCGCCACCACCATCACCACCATCATTGTCGGACCGGGTGCTGCATCTTCTGCCTCAGTCCAGCCGAGTCCAGCCCGATCCAGTCTGGCCCCGGACTCTGAAGATCTTGCTTTCGGCTCAAGCCAGTTCTAGAACGCCAATCCGACTAGAATTTGACAACCATCACATCACATCACATCACGCACCGCCCTTTTTATTTTAATTTATTTTAATTTTAGCATTAGGATTCCTTGGGGGCCCGGGTTTCAATCCGGCAAAGAACAAAATCACCATCTTTCGCTTCCCATCTCCACCTCTTGAATCTACCGGCCTAGGCAAAAAAAAGAGGCGCCGTCCACTTAACGATCCGCTTTCTTCTCCTTCGTTCTCGGTGGCTTTAATCTTGTCTACCTATCTTGAGCTCCGCTTCCCCAAGGAAAATCTCGAGCTAGCCGCCACGGGCGCATCCCAAGCTCCCGGTCCTGGGACCAGACGAGGAAACTCAATTTCAGGCATCTCATTTCATCTCATCTCATACTGGGCATGCTTCTTTTGCTCTGACTTAGTCAGTTTTGCCTGTCTGACTTTCCCCTCACTGCCGGACTCTTTCTTGTCCCTTTCCCCAGGCTCAATTCTGCACCGCCCTGTAAGAGCTTGAGTGCGAGCTTGACTCGACGACATCCATTCTAATATATCGGTGTCGCCTCCCGGCGTGCCCTCCCTCTTTCAGCGTCGCAAAATACAATTGGATGCTCAGCAATCGACTTTGAGACTGAAAGATCGCAAAAAAAAAACATACATAACCGCAAGCGGCGCGATCAGTCTCGGCTCTGCGTCTCATTCCTCACCACCGCACGACACGATACAACACAACACAACACAGCAGGGCTCTCACCTGCCTGTCTCTCGCTTGTCACTAACCCATCAACCGACGCTCACACTTATTAGTGTCTTATTTTCCCCTCACTCCAAGCGCGTTCGTTAATTCTGGGAAATTCAATCATCGCCAATCTGAGTCGACTTTTCTCTCTTTGAGTCGCCAGGCTGTTGTAGAGCGCTCGGGAGAGCGTCTGTTTTTTCACCAACCGTCTCGCTTTGGCAGTCGCTCGCCTGTCGCGAGCTCTTAGCCATTGTCGCCATGCCGCGACATTATCATTACCAGCCTAGGTACAGTCAATCCAATCCGTCTTTGACACTCGTTGGAGCTTATGCTGATCTTTGTCTCTCATCTCAGTCGCGAACTTCATGTGGTGGTGCTGGGAGCAGGTTCGTCAATGCTCAGCTTTTGCTCTGCTTGTGTTTTGTTTTTAGCTGACTCGCTCGTCTTTGGTAGGCGGCGTGGGTAAAAGCTGTTTGACTGGTGAGTTGTCCATGTCCTGTTCTACTGTACATGCTACGCCTGGGTGTCTCTCAGCGTCGCATCCGCAATTATTACGCTCCCCTGTCTTCCCCTTTGTGACAAAAGGCTCATGCAACAACAGCCCAGTTCGTTCACAACGAGTGGATCGAGAGCTATGATCCCACCATTGAGGATTCTTATCGCACCCAGCTCCAGGTCGATGTGAGTATTACATTACATTACACTACACTGCGCACGACGTCAGTGCCGCTCTTTGGCCCCCTTTAACTGACTCACTTGTCTTAGGGACGCCAAGTTGTCCTCGAAATGTGAGTTCGCATCTGATTTCCCACTTTTGGCACCACATTCTGGATGAAATTTGAGACTGACTCGGTTTTTAGCCTCGATACTGCGGGGACCGAGCAGTTCGGTAGGTCCTTCATGGTCCAACAATTTTCGCGCCATAAACGCCGTACTGATGATGGTACAGTCGCCATGAGGGATCTCTATATGAAAACAGGCCAAGGCTTTCTCCTCGTCTTCAGCATCACGTCGACTTCCTCGTTAAGCGAACTGGCTGGTTTACGCGAAGAGATCATTCGGATAAAGGATGACGAGAATGTACCAATCGTCATTGTTGGTAACAAGGCCGACCTAGAAGAGAATCGCGCCGTGCCCCGAGCCAAGGGCTTCTCCATCTCCCAGCGATGGGGCGCACCCTACTACGAGGCTAGCGCTAGGACAAGGAGTGAGTTTGCCTTGCCTTGCCTGTCTGCCCGTGGCTTGTATGCCCAGGGCTTTGGCCGCATCCGGACTAACAGAGTGCAGCCAACGTTGATGAGGTCTTTATCGATCTCTGCAGACAGATGCTGCGCAAGGAAGACGAGCAAAACGTTAATGGTGACACCCATGACGACTACCACAAGCACGATCATGGTCGAAGTTCGCACAGACGCCAACGCCGTCGCCGAAAAAAGGACTCACCTCGATGTGTAATTCTTTAAACCTGACGACATACTCGGATGGCCACTGGATGGCATTCATTCTTCACTTCTCGGTCCATTTCCTTTAAAGGACCTCGGCAATTTCCACTCCCAACTTATTACACTATCTAGCATATATTATACGGATTTATGGCCAGCTAAAACGAATCAACCAAAGAGGTATGGTTCAATGGAGGAATCACACAAGGACCTCGCGGTCGCACATGAAATGGAACGATATTGGAACGGTCGAGGGCGGCGTGCGGCAGAATCGAGTCGCGTTACGGAATAAGACCGAGGCGAAATAGACGACACGACGCATCGCATCGCATCACACAGCATCTTATCGCATGCTTTATTCAAGCGACTAGTATTTAGTATCGACAGCAAACCCATATTGTATATGCATTACGGCGTCGGTGGCGTTGGATACTCGACCTGCGATACCAGGTCTGCACATTTTTGTTGTTTTCTTGGGGTTTAGCATGAGCGTTTTTGCGTCGTCTCTGATTGCAGTTGGACAAGAGAAGGGTTAGAGAGGATAAGACATGGGCTTGAAGCTCTGCATTGAGACGAGTGCTGGAATGGACGATGGTGCTGGTGCGATATTGGCTATGCTAGATGCATGCATTCATCAGCTTTTACTTCCTCTCATGATAATTATGACATATCGAAACAATTCACAACGTCACAGCATTCAGGTTCGGAACCCCAGGTATCTATTTACGAAGAGACAGCTGAGCGTCTTTGGGCAAGCATTGCTGTGGCTCCGGACTTTGCGTTGATGCGACTCCCTTGAGACCTTCATCATGGTCACACAAGTTTGTTGACGTTTCGATATGTTGCAGTGAATTATGTCGCTACCCAACTCCCATTCTGAAGTGGACATATATACCAATATGAAAGGTCCCTGGCATTGTCGGGGTCTCGCAAACCACCTTTCACAATATACTTGGTGAACTCGTCTCGATTCATCTCATTCTTGCAGCAATAGAAGGGTACAGCAAAGTGCAAGAGCTCAGGTTGACTCATTAACCGATTGAGAGTAAAGCTTAGTCTATCTATCATTTCGCATCGGCAAGACACCCAAAGCTCGATCAATCCTGACCCAGTGTGGTCTAGGTCACTTGACTCATTATCTGTGTTTATTACAATGCCCATGTCTGTTCTCTCTCTGGGTTTATCAAATGCTGATCCCACCCTATTGTTCATGTCGTTTCATAAACATCCAAATCGTGAACCAAGGAGTGCCTCCAGGTGTATACAGTACAATTCAGTTCAGCATTATGGTCTTTCCAATGTGCTTATCGATGGTAATCCCAAGAGACTCTTATTAACCATCGGTTGCCGCTCACTTGCGTCGCAACATGCTCCAAATGTCAGTCAAAACACCAAACCACCCCTTGACCCTCTCAGCAGCATTCAGCAGCAGAATAAAGCGCTTCACAAACGCATCAGCATTGTTGTAGTCCTCGGCATAGCACTCCCAAACAGCTCGACCCTGACCGTCATTCTCATGCTCCTGGACCACCATGAGGGCATCCTCATCCTCGACGCTCTGAACTCCGGCCGTCTTGAGCTTGGGACCGACACAGAGGGCGCGGCCGGCAATAGCCTCGTCAGCCACGAGACGAGTAGCAGCGTCGACGACGTCCTCAATCATGGCGCCGCCGGCAGTGCCAGAGAGGAAGGCTGCCTCGACGGGGAGCTTGAGCATGTTGGATTTGGAGACGTAGTAAGGGGTGATCATGTTGACGCGAACACCTCGTCGGAAAGACGTAGCGCGAAGAGTGCGGAACAGGCCCAGGATGGCATGCTTGCTCATCGTGTACTGAACCTGAGTCGGAAAGGGACACAGAGAAGCAAGCGAGCCGACGAGAAGCAAACAGCGGTCCGCACTTGAAGAGCCGTTCTGGGGAAGCCAGTACATGGCGAGATGAGTGGTGTAGGCAGCACCGGTGATGTTGACGTCGAACTGTACCGTGTTGGGCTTGGGAAGACGGCCGTTCTTGAGAACAGGCTCTTCAAACTGCATAGAGACGTCCGGAAGAATGATGCCCGCGTTGGGGACGACAATATCGATACCGCCATGGGGGCTGACATGGACAGCAGTTTCGAAGAGGGCAACCTGGGAGTCCCAGTCGGTGACGTCGCAGTGCTGAAAGGCAAAGGCCGAGTCAGGGTATTTTGCTGTCAGCGAAGCTACGAGCTCCTCGCCCGCTGCATCAGCGACATCGCCGATGACGATGTGAGCGCCGTGAGCGGCCCATTCGCGAACCATGTGAGAGCCGAGGCCATTGGCGCCGCCGGTGATGAGGATAGTCTTGCCCTTGAGAGTCGACGGG
Source organism: Fusarium sp. NRRL 66739 (assembly GCA_021655895.1). Classification (NCBI taxonomy): domain Eukaryota; kingdom Fungi; phylum Ascomycota; class Sordariomycetes; order Hypocreales; family Nectriaceae; genus Fusarium; species Fusarium sp. NRRL 66739. The sequence goes on from JAJJWO010000256.1 coordinate 46,295, forward strand.
TCGTACGGCTTACTCACGTCGACGGGCGGGGACTGGCGGATGAGGCCCGTGATGCCGTTATTCATGTTGGTGGGTTGCATTATCTCCGAGTTGAGTTGATATGATCTGCCGGCAGATCGTAAGCTTCAGCTTCAGCTAGCTAGCTAGGTCTTCAACAAAATTCCGTCTCACCCAAAAATATCTCCCGTGTGGAGTAGGTCCAGGTCCAGGTCCAGGTCTAGGTCCCGATCAGATCAGTCTCCAATAATTTAGCTCAAGGCGGGTCGTATCTGCCGACGTGAGCTTGCTATATCCACTCCGAATGGTGCAGTTGGCGATGCTTTAAAGATGGTGGTTTTCAGCATCAAAGTTGAGGAAGTTGAAAGTTCAAGTTGCGGAAGAAATGCCTCTTGGTATAAATATTTCGCATTATTGTTTGCTCTCATTTCTTGGCACTGGTAGCAGTGCCAGTGCCAGCTGGTGTCGGTAACTAACATGTCATTGCGTGAACAGACAAGAGTCCATTGTTCACAGAGACATGTTGTATGAGCAGCCATTTTGCTACCTGAACAGTCTTGAACTCTCCGTTGAGTCCTGAGTTTCTCGGGCGTGAGTATGAGGACAAATAATACTGGGCGAGACAATCCACGCGTCAAACTCATTCCCTGCTAGCCAAGTCAGCCTGAGTTCACAAAGTAGGCAAACAGCCTACAGCGCTGTCCATCAAGCATTGGATAGAAATACCTATAGTCATGTTCTTTGCAAACCCACTTTCTCGGTCAACTACTCAGCACGTATATTACGCCAGCAACTAGACAGAGTAAGTTAGGCGAGTGATCATCTTGAACAACGCCTGGCTAGGCTGTTCTCTTCATCAGATATAACTGGCTGCGAAGCGGGTATTGTTGACACTCCTCAATACCGATTGTACGGTTACGAGTCCTATGAAATTCTAGCGTAATGCCCTATTCACAGTATCCCCTGCGTCGGTAACGCAGGCGCCCCTTCGTCCTGTCTGAATCAGTAGAATTGGATAGTTGTGCTTAACAATTGTTCTCTTAATATCGACTGCGGTTAGTTACAAGTCTGTGGAAAACTCGCCAAGATAATGCCCGAGCAGATCTTGGATGGTGAGCTCGACCCTGGGCTTGGGATGTAACGGGCTCTAGGATCAGGTCAGAGGCACAGGTTCCGGCATCCAACGCTGGGATGCCGGTGCCCGGCTTCTCATGGCAGTGGGCCATGCCATATCCCTGGTGCTGATGCCCATGCCCTCAAGCCTCGGTGACCTCACTCGTGAGCCGTGGCATCCAGTCTACCAGTCTGCAACTCGACTGGGCCGTTGGTGTTAACTACCATGCTGGGGAATCCCTGCGAGATTGAGCATGGCAGGGGGGGAAAGCACCAAGTCGACGCGAGGGGTCAATTGCGCTTGTGCTGTCAGACTGCATGCGAGATGACAAGGTGAATTTTGTCATGATCTACTATGTAGTTTCTTAACAACCGTTTGTCTTTGATGGAAAACCTAAGCCAAGTCTGACGGTCCCATAGCAGGAATCAACTTCTCGAGTCCCTTTGACCAAGCAGCTATCTAGACTCGGCATTGTGCCTGAGACCGGTGCAGTGGCCGTGATCCGAAACTCACGTGGTGCCGTTAGACCACGTGCTGGGTTATTGCATGGGCAAAAGTCGACATATCGCTTGAAGACGATCACTTAACGTGCGCGATTGTACCTAACTGAGATGTGATGGCACCCTAGACAAGCAAAGACCGACGTTTGTGGAGAGAGATCGGCGTAGAGTGACGTACTGTAGATTAGGCGTTTAATTAGCCCAATTCATGTGTATATCAGAAAGCAGTCTCCGTACGCCGTTTGTCAATCGTTGACCAAAGCGTTCCTTCACCTTGCCAGGCTGAGTTAACGGATTTTAACGAACCAGATAAAGCTTTGCACAAGATGTTCCAAGACGGTGGGCAATGCCACCACGAGGTCGTATCACACACACACCTCTACTTGACCAATCAGATACCAAATCTTAGGTGTGCGGAACGTCCTCCTGCTGGTTAAACCTTCTGGAGACATGGGGTTTGAGTCCAATCGGGATTGAGCGTTGGCGACTTAGATGGGCTTGTTTGACGGGCGACCCTAGTCTAGCTCTCCGGCAGTACGGAACGCCAAATTCGAGGTGAGAAGGCCAAGGAGTTCTTTGTTCTGTCCAATTTACTTGCGAATGGCTTCGCCTTGTACTCCGTTCTCTAGTAGTCGTCCTGTCCAGTCTCAGTGAACGTTCAACAACATCTGTTGAATGGTATTAAATTCAACCCAAAGGTGACTTGCAGGCCATCCAGTATGCGTATTCGAGGGACAGGTGGCTATGGAAACCAAGCTTTCTGAACCGTTTTTGTACATTTGGTGTCCTGCATATCAGACCAAAACGGGCAAGGTTATTAAATCACTGCCGTTCTGGTTCAAGGTGTGCTGATGGCGTAGTAGCAAGGCCATGTGAGATGCAAGCCGCATCTGTATAATTCCTGTTGACCAGGTACCTAAAATTGATAACACATTTGAGCATATGCCAGACCAAGGTTGTGTTGAGAGAAGGGTAGCATGGCGAAATATCGAGAATGACGATAGATTGACGGCGTGCCTTCGTCCCGCAATGTAGCATATCCCGCCGCGGGTAAACTTCCGGTGCGTCTCGGGAGGCGGATGGATGAGTGAGACGGACAAGAAGAGATTTGCTGGCGGGCAAGGGAGAAGGGAAGGCTGCCCTTGGACAAGAGCACACTGATCCAACTGCGCGATGTATGACATATCGAACACGACCTCATGGATCTGCAATCAAGTCCGTGGGAAGTTCGACTTGGTCTTGTCATGAGGCTGTACGCAGGTAAGGGAGCTGGCTGCATGGTTAGGGTATGAGACTCGAAGTGAGAAGATGCCCAAGAGACCACTGTGGTGCCCAAAAGCCAAGGCTGTACTCCGTACACAGCTATGAAAAGGGATGAAACACTTGAGACAACAAGGATATCGGGAACGTTGAGACCAAGCTCTGGGTGTCGCATGTTAAGCCATGGCCCACCCACAGACTCCCGGACCCATCTGGGCAACAAACAACACCTGCCACGGAGCATATCGTTGTGCTGGCATGAACCCTTGGGCTTACACATTCTTTTCTTGTGGTGGGCAGAGCTATGCAGGTGTTGCAATTTATCTTCGTCGCCAGAATATGGCCATCACTAGCGCGCAGAGCAATCCCAATTTCCCCTGTGCGTCCGCGGCGGCGGTGGGCCAGATGCTTGGGTCTTGGGTCTTGGGTCTTTGGCCTGTGGATGCGAGCGGGCCGTTCGATCGATCCGAAGCCCAATAATCTGGAAAGGATCCGTAAGGCAGCGTTGGGTCCATGTAAGTATGTTTGCGGGCGCCGTATCAATATTCTCGTGCTATATATACAAGACATGCTCGTGTATATCAAAAGCAAAACCTGTGAGCCCTCGGGACCAACATTAACAGCTACCTGGACCGAGTTACACCCTCCAAGTGCTCTCTCACCTTGCGCAACCGCATTGCATACCCATTCGTACATGACTCCGACCCGAGGACTGCCGTCGCTTCGACTTATTTGTGTTGGTCTGCGATAAGAGAAAACACGTTAGCAGTCTTCAAAACCACTATCATGATAAGGAACTATGCACAGAAGAGAACACCATTGTACCCGTTTCATCCACGAGCACACTAGCCCACAGACACGCACCAGTCCAGCACAGTAAAAAAGGTACCGGCGAGACAGTTTGGTCTGATTGACAGGCCAGGGGAAATGTAGGGAGGGGGTTTTGTTACCCCTGTCCCTGTCCCCAAACGCTGCATGGCTGGCTCACCGGTTGTACGCCCCCCTCCAGTTTACCTGATGTGCTGCCCATTGCCCGCGGCCACAGCCCTGGGTGGTTAAGTAAGAAGAGCTTTAAAATCATACCCAGAAGAATTCTCTTTGGACGTGTGAGGGCGGGCACATGGAATATGGGGGGGGGGTAGACGTGGCGCCTGTCGGGAAAATACGTCCATCGAGGGAAACGGGCACGTAGAAATAGAGGGTGCAATTCGGATGTTTGTGTAAAATGCAAAATTGAAGTGTGACGGGCCGACGTCTCGGTCCTGTAGAGTCGGTCAGAGTTAAAAAGGGTTCGCGTCATCAGGTTTGAGGCTTGATAGAAGCGAGTAGGCCCGTCCTACGTCAAGGTAAGAGCCAGCTTGCGTTTTCAAGATACGGCACCATACAGCCCAGTTTGATCGATATGCATGGAGGTTAAGTTACCCACCTTAAAGCCATTTCCAGTTGCGGTCGCAGACAATGTTGCTGTGGCTGCCTCTGCTTCAATGTAACGGCAAGTAAACAAAGCGCGATCGCGATAATGTTGGCAAAGACTTTGAGGGCATGTTCCAAAACTGACGGTCGGCCCTGATGACCTCTGTTTGTTGTTGTTGACAACCTTCAGTAGAAAGGTCTGCCCCTAGACCTCTGAGTTTCAAGCAGAGAAGAAATCGCGAGCGATCATGTAGGTAGCTGGAGGTAGGTAGCCCACGACGAAGAGACAAAATCCTACACCAGTCACCAATCAGATAGGGATATCGAGAAATCTCCATGAGATAATAATAGTATGAAAAGGTAGAGCAAACTCCCTGCAGAGGGTGAATAATAAATGTGCTCTGTACCAGGATATTACTGTTTGAAATCTTCCCTGGATAGCCAAGAGAACTTGCTGAAGGCAGCTGCATCATGGTAATTAATTTTGCAGATGACTTGGCTGATCATGGCAAGAATCAGCTCTGAGATGAGCCACAGGTCTTAGCCAAGATCCCTACCCCTCCTTCCTTATTCTCCAGGTTCTACCAATTAGAGTCTAGGTATGTTTGCTCCTGCCTTGGTAGGGTTCTGTCATTTCCCCGAGGGAGGAAATGATCTCAGATCCATCTCTTGCCGCTTGATTTGCAGGCTCTGAATCTTGCCATCCATTCAAGGCAACATTACTTTCAGCCACTGAGATGACACAAAACGTCTGTTTACCTACTACAATGCCTCTTATCAGCTTTACTCGGCCATTTTGCTTTTTGTTTACTTGACTGTAAGTAACCTAGCCAGCCATACATTCGCAGCATTACATCACCTGGTCCCCGCCTCTGGCTTGTATCCCTTCTCTGGTTCGCCTTCAACGGTCCAGCTCCCCTCCCCCCATGTTGAGGTAGTCGGCAATTTGCTTCTTTGATGCTGGTTGTTAGCTTAGCGTCGGCCTCGATCTTTAGCGTCTGCCGTTTTACCCTCCAACAACCAAGGTACACTACAATAGAGACATGCTGAAAGCCATCCATCCACTCGCCAGGCAGAGCCCAACAGCGCTACTCGAAAGGCCCATCATGTACCATTCTCAACGAGCCAGCGGACTTTCTTTGGTTTTAACTTTGCACCACTCCATACGATCAAGCTCCGATTGGTACGATATCTTTGACGCCAAACACGACCTTGACGCCAAACTGTGTTCACACCCCGCTTACAAAACAGTTTCCACTCCACCAAAAGCCGCTCCGCGCTTCTCTTCAAGGTCTGGTCACTACGTACAGTTCCATCAACTTGTTCTCGCTGTCCGCAAGCATGATATCTCGTGAAAAGTGTCAGCGGGTATCACCCTAATGCTCAAGAGTTATAGAAAGAGCAGGGAATATTCAGGTACGCCCTTGACTTGAATTCTTCCTCCAATGTTCTGTATACATTGACAGTTGTTGCCCCAAAGCTTCCGCGCAATGTCATGCCGAAAAGTATCATGTCTGTCAGGCTCCCCCTCAGCTTTCAACAAACCTTGGTTGTCCCTACTACCTATTTAAACAGCATCAGTTTGCCATTGCGCCCCGAACAACATAGCCATTCATAGTTCCCAATTTTATCTATATATCGTTATCATTTCCACCCTAGTATCGCTCGTTTTAATCTATCTACTTGAACCGCTTGGACCCTTTTTGTGGCTAACTTTACGTCTGAGCCATTTCAGGCACAGCAAGTTCCAATCAAGCAAGGGCGAAACGAACGTGTTGGTCATTATCATAGCATTCGGACTGTGCCTACTCTGTGGCTGGGTACCTCGACACATCTGTTACATACAACCGCCCATTACATTATTCTTTGGCCTCGACTGGTTAACGCATTTCTTCACCCAACACGGCAAACAAGTTGGGTTCTGAATCAGAGCGTTGATCCAACAATTGCGTCTTCAAGGCCCAACGGGGGGAGCCCTGGAAAGCCACTTGGACTTGGTAGTCAGATCCCAGTCGACCCAGCTATCCCGGTCTGGTCCAAGCTCTTTCGAGCCCCTTGATCCCCGGCCTTGATCCCCGGGGACGGTATTCGCTAACAAGAAGCCGCGTCCACCCAGGACAGACCAAGCGAATCCGGCGCGCCCAGGGACAACAAGGACGGACCCAATTTACTCCAGCGATCCAAAGCCTTGGAAGCAACCTAAGATACGAAGCCGATCAGCAGAAGCTGAACCAAGCGCGCAGACTCAACTAGAGGATAGCTAAGAGTGAATACCGAGCAAGACGTGCGACGACGTTGAGCTATCTTGAGCTACAGCCAGTTCAGTTAGTACCTTAACTGGACCCTCTGACGCCCGCGCCGCACTCTGTGCAGTTCCCCTCGTTGTCACCCTCTAACTTCTCATTCATCTGAGTCCATCCCAAGGTAAGATACCTTAGTTATCACACACACACACACACGCGCGCGCGCACGCGCGCTCTCCCTCTTTCTCTCCCTCGTCCACCCCATCCATTTCATTTCATTTCACTTCATTTCCCCGTTCCTCTTCTCCATTCCCATCGTCCTCCCTCCACCACCCATTGGGAAGAGAAGAGGAGCCGAGCATCCACACACACACAAACGCATACACACCCCCCAGTCTTGCACTTCCCATCCTCTCTTTGGAGCCCAGAGCAGGTAATTAACGGCATCGCGTTTTGTTACTACCTGAGCTTAGGGGCATTCCGCCTCTCCCATCTTTGTTGCTACCCACCAAGCCTTGTCCTCTTCTCGGTCTCTTGTCCATTATCTATTCTCGTCCGTCCACTTACACAAGGCGATTGATACTCCCTCGGTTGATTCAGGCACCAAGGTAGAATCCCGTGTTTCTCCCAGCGCATCTCCGTCACATACCAGCCATTCTGGTCTTCGGAGCACCCATACCTCCCGTGCAGCCCCAAATCTACCAAGCATTGCCAGTCTCCCACCATCTTCTCACTACAGACACTACCGGTGCCGCTACCGTTTCTACCCTACCCAGCTTGGTCCTTCTGCTGGGGTCCTGAGTTTCTGGCGCCCCCTACATTAATTATAACGGCCCCCCTTCCCCCCCATTCACAGAACATTGCATCTTGCACCACACCTGTTCACTGCGACAAGCTGGCGCACTCTTTTCACGTCATTTTCGCAGCGCATTCTCTACGTTCTCTTGCTAACACTGTATCGCATTTTTCAAGGGGCCCTTTTTCTTCCTTCATCACTGCGACATCCGCGATCAATTGCTGACGACTTGGTCCTGGACTCGCTCTCTATTACTCAACCTCAACGCGCGACTTGTTTGCCTCGATTTCGGAGCCGCGTCGCCATCTGACCTGGTTGCACTGAATCACGATACCTTACCTATCCCTTATCCGCACTTGGTTTTCGTTCCGAATCCCCAGAGCTTCGATAGTGTAGCTGGAATTTTACAAGGCTTTTGCGATTGCGACCGCGACTGCGCCTGCGACCGCGACGCCTGATTGCGACAGTTCTTGAACAGCCGGATCTCCACGATCGTCGCACCCGCTCGACCCCAGACCACTTTGTTCAGCGAATTAAGTGGTGTCCCAACATATGCAACCGTACAGTGGGCGATGAACGTCGACCAGAGCGCACCACCATCCGACCCAGCAAGGATAGCATCTCCAACAGCCAAGCATTCCAATCGCGCAAGTCCCTATCCACCCACCAGTACTTTCGCCAGCACCTCTGCAGCGACGGCGATCTCATCTCTCACCACATCCTCGGTCGCGCCTACTGCGACGCTTGCAGCTATGGCTACGCCTGGCTTCCTCCCTCCTTCTCACGCCTTTCGATCCACCATGGCGCCGCCATCAACATATAGCCCAAGCACGCGCGAGACTTCCAAGGCTGGAACCACCCCGTTCGCAAGTTCTCCGTCCCCCATGGTTCGTGTTCTGATTCGGCGCTTGCCACTAAACACTTCGGAAGAGTCGCTGCGGCTCATGGTGGTCTGGTCGCAAGAGCTCGCTGACGTTGAGTTGCTTCGTGTCGAACAATCGGAAGATCCTGGCTTTCGCTCGGCTCTCTTGCGATTCCGGACAATGGCGGGGGCCCAAGAAGCGAAGAAAATGTTAGATGGGCGCTCAAATATTTCCAACGATGCCGAGATGATTGTCGAGATTCTGTCCAGCAGCCCCATCATTGCGCGACGCTATCACGCCGAGACGACCTCGGCGAATACCTCAAGCTCAACATCGTCTGCTGCCTCAGTATCTTCTACAACAGGCCCTAGGCAAGTTTCGATGTTCAACGGTGCCTTTCAATCTCTCGAGAACATTTCTCCTCAGACAAATAACACATACCCCGGGCACGAACTTCCCAACCCGGACACGAGCGCCCACTACCAGAATCTTTTTTCTCCGCAATCCCCCATTGGCAATCACCTGACCGAGCATGGTCGAATATCAGGCAAAACGCTCATTGCCAATGACTCTGTGGACGATGATGAGACAAGCGATCTCTTGAAGGACCCTGTTGCATATGCTGAGAACGGCGCAACCACCCAACGTAGGGCAACTGCCCCCCAGATCCCTATCGCCAGGCTGACTGCCCTCTCACTTAACACCAATAACATGCCACCACCAGGTCCTTCGTCTCTGCCTCCATACATGAACATTATGACAGCGCAGTCTGTACCCATGTCTCCATTGGACAAGGCGGGGTTTGGCACAGCTTATCCAGCTATCAACTCGCCGTACTCGCGACATAACTTCCCGCCCGTCAACCCAGCCGACCAGAATCCCCCCTGCAATACCCTTTACGTGGGCAACCTTCCCATCGACACGTCCGAAGAAGAGCTCAAGGCCCTGTTCTCCAAACAGCGGGGTTACAAACGTCTCTGTTTCCGTACCAAACAGAATGGACCCATGTGCTTCGTCGAGTTTGAGGATGTGTCGTTCGCTACCAAGGCGCTTCATGAGTTGTACGGGCAGCCCCTGCATAACAGCGTCAAGGGCGGAATTCGGCTTAGTTTCTCCAAGAACCCTCTCGGCGTGCGATCCGGCCAGACCCCTGCGCACGCAAATTCAAATGCTCTGGGCGGAAGGAATGCAGCTATGTCAGGTTCGGCGAATGGCTTCGGGTCAGCGAATAGGCCACCTCCGGGACTCGCAGCTCCTCCAGGTCTCGGGAGCGGCCGGGTTCATTACCATGGACCAGCCGCTCTAAACGCGAATCACGCCGGCGCAGGCTTTCCTGGTATTACAAACTACAACAACTGGAATGGTCCAGTGTACAACGGTCACGTTGCTTCTACATCTAGCGGTGTCAGCACCCCACCAGCGAGCTTTCCGCCGTATATGATGGGCAGGTAACGAATTTGTTCTTCAGGGTGTGGAGGCTATTGTCTGGGACAAAGCCCGACGTTTTCGTTGTTGAGTTCTTCTGCTTTATCTTGCATTGTTTCGCGCTACTATTCATTTCTATTTTATGATTCCCCTATGATCAACACGAGTATTGTTCATTTGCATCGCTTATATACGGCGTTCTCTCTTACTACGGGTCTCGGCAGCACACATATATTCCCAGAATTATCTGTCATTGAGCAAGGCGCGGAGATGGTCAAGATAATGGGTACCCTTCTTGCGCATTCGGTTTAATACCAGTACCTGAGGGAGTACCTGGGGGCACTGAAAGTTTGACTTCATGTTCACTGCCTGGAGAGCCAGCAAATGTCTACTTGAACCTAGTGGAACAAAGTATTGAGACACCTTGACAACGCAATTTAGGCTTCAGCTGGTCAGACTTCAGACTGGCAGAGTCGCCTCAATACCCTCGAACTCGATCGAATCATATCCGTGCATCAGTACCCTTAACCATTTATCACTAATTTACGAGTCCTCCCTCCACGAAGATGGGAGAGAGAAAAAGAAAAGAAAAAAGAGCCAAGAAAATTCGGGAGAGAAAATGTTGCAGAAAAGGAAGCGTCTGCTGAGAAAACTCACGAGGGGAAGCAACGCAACACATCGCATTGCAACTGTTTGCATGAAAGAGCAGGTCTGTGGAGAATCATGAGTTTTTCGGGTTCATTGGGTTTACGTCAACGCTGGGAGTTTTTGGGACAACATAGGAAGGCTTGGGATTGTTGGAGCATGGAAGAAACTGGAGCGGTCGTCCCGCGTTACATTTAGATTCGGAAGGGATGGAGCATGAAATGGACGGCTACACGAGACCAAGGGCTCAACACGCACATGCATATCAAGGCAAGGTCCCCGGTCATTCGAATAAACCGCATCTGCATGACGGAGCGATTCGCTTATTTCGTCCACGAAAGGCTGAACCTGGCGTTTGATGTTTATTTCGGTTTTATTTCTTGATGGTTATATGAGGTTTAGTTACGCATGGTGGATATGAAGGTCTTGCAGGCTTTTTACGAAATTAAGATAGGTACCCTTTCATGCTTTAGTCATATTCTTGCATTTGAAGGAAAGTTTGGGTAGGATTGGTATGGTTGGTTTGGACTTGGACTTGGACTTGGACTTGGGGACAACAAAAGGCTGGAGAGGAAGCCATGTGCCTGGAAGTTTTGGTGCAGCGCTGCAACAAGGTCTAAGCCTGCCAAGGCCCGGTGGTATTTGGCGTGTGTTTGATGTTTTTATTTCTGCATTGTTGAGGTGATTCACTAGGATTGTGGGGATGTATGCATTTTGGATCACGGTTAAAACACGCCCGCTTCTTCATCAAGGAGGGCGAGGTGCATCGCATAGCAAACTCGGCAAGATTTCAGTTCTACATACAATTTCTTCTTCTTCTGTATCCCTCTCGTTTACAGGCTCCCGATTACATGGTCAGAATAGCAAATCATAGAATACAAGCACATGCATTTTGTTGGTTTCGTATCCTTTCTGTCTCATGATGTGTCTGGTGTCGTGGATTACCACCCCTGAAAGGGATACGTGTTAGAGCCGACAATATCCTAACCAAGACAAGTATGCAACTTTTTTTCATACATAAAAGTCCTAGGAATCTTGATCATGTGAGTGTCGGCCACCGTCATAACCATAATCACCGGTGAGGCTTATCCCTCTCGATCAAAACCCATGCTACTTCCCTATAGGCTCTGCCACTTGTACAGCAACGTCGGTTAAGGGCTGACAGGGTAGCATCATGTGGCTTGACACCTTCTGCAGTGGACGCGTGTATAATATGTATGCGCTGTAGCTGGCGCTTCGCCGAAGCGCTTGTGCTCGTGCTCGTGCTCGTGCTTGTGCTACCCCTTCTTGCATCTTCGGGAACCGGTGACGGGGACAGCTTCTTCATAGGGTTGTCGGTATGGCTCTCGATGGGGTTACACTTTCTGGCCTTCCTCACCCAGCTCTGCGGGCCGAGCCCTCGACGGACGGACGGGATGGGCGCTGCGGACGTGAAAGAGCCAGGGGTTTTAATTCGATGCAGTGTGACAGCAGGCTTGTCATGTGGGAATAGCCGACAGAGGAGCAAGGGGGGTCTTGTCGCGTGGAGGGGCGTGGTTGTCCATGTTGTTGCAGGGGGTGAGATGAGGCACTTCTGTGTTGAGACGAGTGCATCCAGATGAGTGTCTTGGTGTGTGGTTTAAGGCTATTGGGTATTTGGCTACGGGGAAGGGAATCCGGTGTGTTTGAAGATGGGGCAGGGTCTAAGTGGTGGGTTTATATCGTTGACTCGACTATTGCTTGGAAGCCGGGTGGTTGTCAACTGAGGACTAGTAGACTCTGAGACTCATGCAAGCGTGATGGCCTTGCACTGCTGTGAGTGGTGTCCTGTACAGGGGTCTCTCAGAAGAATCGAAGATGTACTTGGAAAGAGTAGCTTTGGCTCAACTCTCGATGGCTGCTGAATTCGCCCGAAGGAGGCCGTTGTCACATGTTTTATCATAAGCCGCTGATGATAACTTGATATTAACTTCAAGCCTGACGCCTGAGGCTTGACGTAAACGTAACCGAGATATCACTACCCAGCCATTGAATAATCCAGCGACTCTTCATTCGCCCAGCCCATGGTCATAGTCGCCCACAGGTCATGATAGACAGGCTGTTGTCCTTCCAGATCCAGCGTGGGCATAACGGAACTTGTATCAAAGTCGGCATCCCAAGCTGATATGTACGGCTCCATGCTCCTATCAAACATTGGACATCCCTGATGTCCCAGACCGTTTGTCGTGAGCATCGGTGCCGTAAGTATGGCAATACGCCGGTCGTATTTTGCCTTTACTACACGCAGAATCACACGGCTTGCCGAGAGTACATCCACATGCTTACTGGAGGGCGTTAGTTCATCTGGCTCATCGCACATCTTTTCGAGGAAGTCGACGAAGCCTAGTTGTGAGCGTGCCCAGACATCGTCCCAGTCAGGAACATCGGTGATGGGGAACGAGAGGCGCACGGCAAGGATGACAGAGAGAATGAGCTTGACCCAGTCGACGCTTGTGAAGTAGACAAAGTTGTCGAAGTTGAGCAGGTACTCAAAGAGAGCACGGAGATTGTTGACGCAGCGTGTGAGGCGGGTTGATGAAGGATGGACGAAACTAGGTTGTCTCGTATTAATGCGCGTAAGGTAGAAAACTGCACCACCTTGAAGAAATACGTCGAAGAAAAGGTCGGCGAGCTTTACAGGTGCTGTTTGGGATTAGAGACAATCGATATGCAGCGAGGATAGCTTACATGAACGAGCAAGATGCGGCACCATTGCCAGTCTCAGCTCCTTATGCTGAGCTTCCAGCCCCATCAACATGAGCTGGACTTGCTGATCCGTCTGCGGGTCGTTATCACGTATTGAACTATTCGCTATGCTTGTCAAGTTGGCCAGTCGGACAAGATAGGTCAGGCTGATATCGCCATCAACTTCTGCGTGGCGTTGAACGAGTTCGCAGCAGCTCGCGGTCCACGGCGTCCAGGTTGGGATCAGAACATCCATCTTCTTCCACGAGCAAATGAAGCTGCCATTGTAAGTAAAGGCTTGAGGTCGCGGTTATGTGGTCTGGTAAGGACGTACTTTGACAAGGCGTAATGGTAAGCCAGATATGTTCGTAGCCGGTCGAGTTGGGAGCTGCTCATCTCGCCCGGTATCGTGCTATTGAGATGAGGCGTCTCCTCATCGAGGTCGAGTTCATTGACTATGTCGCCAGCCATGCGATAGTACTGGAAGGCTTGTTTATTCCTGGGCCTGAGATGAAAGGGATACCTATCGATATGTTCAGCAACATACATGTGTTTGGTAATTTTGGGAGTCCCTCTCACCATGCACAATAGATCAGAATGCCCTGTAGAAGCTCTATACTCCTCTCACATCCAGCAACGAACTTGAGACCCAGGACTTTACGAAACTCTTCATCGTACAGGGTGTGCCCTTGTAGAGTCCGCGATCCAGACGCAGCAGCCAGAATGGCCAACAGAACAAACGGTCGTGTCGCTGCAAGACTCGACACCGTCTCTTCGGGTCTCAGCACGATACAAGGATAGTGAAAAAGCATGGCTCGAAAGGAAACCAGTAGCGACTCGGCTGAGTCGAGATTGAACTGGGGTTTTGCATGAAGAGATTGGATCGAGTGTGTGTGAGACGATGATGACGGCGTAGGGAAGCCAGTAACAGGTGAGTCCTCGAAGCTGCTGAGGTTTGTGTTTTGATCTGATGGAAAGATGGACTCTATGAATCTGGTGTGAGAGTCACGAAGGTCGTCGAAATTCTCGTCGACATCCGATTGTGAGGGCACTTGAAAGTCGATGGTGAAGGTCTTTGACGGCGCTGGAGGCGGTGGTTGGTGGTTCTCTATCGCGCTGTGCTATAGCGTTAGCCATCTTATCAGTAGCTGTTCATTGTTTGAGGTCGTACTGCTTGGTTCTTCGTCTCCGTGTTCGTGGTCTAGTCCGCGATATGCATTCTTTCTTGGATTCGAGACACCTATTTGTTGCCCCGCCATTGTCAGATCATGCGCTTTCTGCATGAGACTCAATTCTGACAAGGAGGCCTTACTTTCGACAGACTCCAGGCTGCTCGCTTGGTTGACATTTGATCTTTGTTGCGCGACACGCTTCGCACGCTGTTGAGATCCTTTTGCGCGAGGGAGTGGCCTCAGTGGAGGGGGATTCGCTCTCCATTTATACTGAAGAGCAGGTGATGAAAGCTTGAGGGCGAGGTCGAGGTCGAGCAATTGGCTATTGAAGAAAGATATTGGTTTGAGGTGTTTAGGATGAGTGTTTGGAATGCGGTAAGCGTCGCAAACAAGACGCGATTTGCGCCGGTGGAATGAGGGCCCGAGATGGCCTCAATTGCCGGCCACCTTCGGATCTTAACTTGAACCCCGGTTCGTTTCCGTACTAGGACATAATCTACGCCAGAAACAACTGAAATTGACAACATAAACTTGTATCACGAATAAACTATGGTCAACAGTGTGAAAACTGATTTATCCATTTGCAGGAATGGCCTGCAGTCTCATACCACAATGTTTTTGTGTCGTGCTGATTCATGCTTAGCCTAACCATCGTACGCCGGACCAACACCTATACTAACACTTATCCCATATAATAATACACCAACCAATAAGCCCGAATCAAGTGATACAAGTAGCATACCATTTTCTCCTTATTCATTCGACCGGCGAAAACTTCAACCCGGGGTTGCCCTCTTTCAACGTCTTTTCCACCAACTCCCACAGTGGCAACGCCGGCTTCTTAATCTCGTCAGCGGCCGTCTTGACTCCATGCTTTTCCTGTCTATGCCTTGCAAGATTTGCTGCCGCGCAACGTATCGAGCAATACAGAGAGGCCCGCTTCTGGTCGATGCAGTCTTTGCAAGCCACCGTGTTCGAAGTCCCGTCATCCATCTCGGTGTCCTCGTCATCGTATTGCACACACTTATCTCCAGCCTCGCAATCGTGCTCATTGTCAACATGCTCATCCTGTTCCGAGTTAGCTTCGTCTCACATGTGGCACATCTATAAACACTCACGTAGCCCTTCTCGTAGCATTCATCTGAGCAATACACAGTCAACTTCTTCTGACCACCCATCTGCGCAAGAGCCTGGCAAAGCGAGCATGAGATGACATTCTTAGGATCCATGGTCTTCGCACACACTGCACAGGGTGGAAGGTTGTACAGGTCTTCGGTAACAGCTGGCGTTTGGGCCGCTTGGGCTTGACTCTTATTCTGCAGCCTGTTTTGCTCAAACGCCATCTTTGCTCTGCGCAACTCATCCAGGCGACTCTTATGGCTGTCCCGTTGCGGTTGTGAGATGATGCTGGCCTTGTGGTCCTGTGCAATCCGGTCGATGACTTCTTCGATGGACATGGTCTCGCTCGCCTCGTACGCTTCCAGATACTTTTGCGCGTGTTCCACCACCTCGCCCGTCTCGGAATCCTTGAAAAAGAATGTGATGTAAAGCTGTTTCAGGTCCACTGCGTTATTCCTGGCCGCGGCAATCTTCTCGGTGAGCGAGTCCACATCAGCATCCCAGCTGGCCGGCTTCCCAACACCTTCCCATATCCTCTCGATGAGCTCCTCCCGCCGCTTAACCGGGTCGTCGAGCATTGCTCTCAACTCGTCCTGGTCTGCCCCGCTGTCTCCCGTCGAGAGGAATCGCGGGTACATGCGCAACACCCAGCGGTACCATGCCTCCTTTTCCGATTCGATACTATCCTCGATGGATTTAAGGTCGATTTTCTTGTGGTCTTTGACATCGGTGAACAGGACATCCAGCTCATTAAGGAACGCCCTTCGCTGTGAAAACCACTCCCTGCCCTCAGCGTCGCAATATCTGGCGCGCATCCTGTCCAGAACTTTGGGGAAGCACTTTTCACAATCCACCACACTTCGTTTTCCACATTCCTCCAGGCATGTCCTCTTTATTGCGTCCACGTCGTCGGCGCATTGTTGTCGGTGGATCCTCGCTGCGCTTAGCTCTGTCCAATGCTCCGGCAGAGCAATCTTTCCATTTGAACCCATATCCCCTCAAAGCCGTGCTATACTTTGACTCGGCTCCGTTGATTTCCACCGGAGTCTCCTGGTATTCGTTCTGCGATAGTCTCTAAGTTTGGATGCAAGATGAGAGTGAGTCTCAAGTTGTCGTGATCGTCCAATATAAGCGTTATGAGTAAGAGTTCGAAGTATGTACCAGACCGTAGTGAGAATATGTGGTTTGTTTGTTATTTGTTGTTTCTTAATGTCATGGATGCCAACCTATTGTTCTTGATAAGATGAGAAGCAGGGGTGAAGGCCTCGAGATCTCGAGTCAAGTTGAATTCGCCGAGGTTTAAGCGTTGCCAACCGCCTGCCTGGCAGCTTCCTTCTCGGAAAGTTCCCTTACCTCCAGAGTTTAGTAATGGTTGTTTGGTGATAATTCTAAATGCTAGGCTTTAAACATCGAGTCTTGGCTTGTGCTTTTATAAGGGACATATTAATGCGTAACATTACTTGCATTCATACCGCGGAAGCATTATATCAACTTACAGTGCTGTGGCAAACTTCACTGAAAGTCCTCATCTCAGAGCATCTACCGATATACATAAACCAAGGAAAATTCAATTGTATGGGTATATGACTGAATCCCAGAGATGAAAGCATAAATCAACGAAGTTAGCATGTGAGAAATGAGATTCATCGCGGAAGCCCGTCCTCCGGTGATACAGGAAGCACGCCCCGTTATGCAATATACCGAGGTTCCCATGCCAATCTTATCGGTCGCATCAAGTTTCATCACTCGCGATCTCGGCGCATTCGTTTACACAAGAACCTCGAATAACACCAAGATCTATACATTAAGACAAAATGGTACAGCCCAATTCAATCCCTGGATACAAACATTCACACGCTAACTCTCTCTCAGGCCGACAAGCTCCGCACCCAGCAAGAACTCGAGCGCCTCCAGGCAAAGTACGTCGGCACCGGCCACCCAGACACGACTAGCTGGGAATGGCGTGTAAACATCCAGCGCGACACCTACTCCTCCATCGCCGGCCACCGACCACTGCTCTCGTACATTGCCCTGGCCGAGAATGAACCTGTCGCCAAGGTTCGCGCCCAGATGATCCGGGTATGTCAAACTACGTGCGACTCGTTGAGAGGAATTATGGTTAACATACTTGCGCAGAAGATGGTACAGCCTTGTGGTCCGCCGCCGCCGCGCGAAGATTAGAACATGTACGATACAGGCGCAGCGGAGACTTATACAAGATTTCGAGCGTGGTTAGGAAATTTGGAACGGCGTTCAGGAGCGATACCCCTGTGGAAAGGGAGGATTTAGACATCAAAATGCGACATTCACACATCTAGCGTGTTGACTTGGTCCTATCTGGCTTTGATTTGGGTATCATATCTCCGACATCACTCATCTCCTTGCTCTCAATCCTGCATCCGACTGGCTTCCGCAGCGGCCTCTTCCTCCTCCTCGTCGTTCTGGGGTGCCTCCCTGATATTCAAGCTCGACCGCAGCTTCTTCTCCAAATCCTCGCTCCAGCTACCGCCATAGACTTGGCGCACCATGCCCATCACGCCCTCGAGTCCAACCTCTTCTCTTCCACGCGGGCCGACATGCCACGTAATTGTATGCTCGCCATCTTGGCCTATAGACGGGCGGTCGACCCTCTTAACCACGTATCCTTGTTTCTCCATCTTCTTGAGGATGACTTCAGTTTTATCCATCGACACGTTCCGGTCCGCGTTTAATCGGGTGAGATACCGCTTCAGCTTCTGCTCGCTCAGCTCTCCGCTGTTGAGCCAAATCATTGAAATCGCGAGGGTGTAAAACGCGGCATAGGTCGCCTCGTCGTCCGCGCTTGGTGTTTTGGATGGGTTAAGAATCGCTGCGCTGCGGTAGGCTTCTGGTAATGTCGATGAAAGGATGTAGGAACCGGAGCCGGTCTTCGGCTGCGAATTGCTCTTCATAGCTATGCCTCGTTAGCAGACGTATCACAGTATCATGGACGATCCTTTTACCTTGACGTTTTTCCTGGAGAGACATCTTTTCTCTGACAGGTAACTCTCGCAGCTCCATGCCCCAGATCTCTCTAAGCTGCGTTTGTGCCAAGTCAAAGATGCGCCTAAATGAGCGCCCCTGGGTTCCGAGGACTAAGGCATTATTAGCCTTGTTTCGACGCTCGAGTTTTATGGCCGTTACCTCTTTCCTTGATACCATCTCGTCGAATCACGGTTCTGGAGTATTCGCAGGATAGAGCGTAGCGCACCAACTTCTTGACCAGTTGGTCGTCGGCGCTTTGCATGTGGTGTCGATCTTCGTCCATTTCGTTGTCGCTAGCGTCTTCTTCGTTTTCGTTATCTTCAGAGTCGACACGGTTACGCTGACGAGGGCGAGCATCTTCCTCTGACTCTTCGTCCTCAACCTGGATGGTGGGTTAGCTTTGTCCTTTGTCTGTGGATCACTGCTGGCCACGTACGGGACGGCGCCGTCTTTGGGGAGGCATGATAGTGAGGTATAAGGAGTTGGTGAGTATCTAAACAGTTGCTCGAGCTATGCTATTCATAAGAACAGAGAGAATGTAATTGAAGGCACGGATCTATGATACTGAGACGCGAGTCGGTACAAAGACGCGTTGAGAGCTATTGATCTTATCGCTTATCGGCTACTAGCTTATCGCTTATCGGGCAAAATTTCCAACTTCCCGGCTTTAAGTCAAATCATCAAGTCGTCAAGTCGCTTTCGCAACTTGCTGCGTCGACGGGAGTTGTCTTTACATATTTTATTCTTCGATGATTTCTAGAGCGGTGCGAGTGCCGCGAATCTGCGTGGCTTGTCGTTTCGGTTTATCAACACAACGCAGCGCAGCACAAAGCTTCCGAGCGAGCCTAAGCCGTGAAGGTCTTGGTCAACGACGACGTTATACATCCGACACAGGAAAACAAGGGGATAACAGGGTCGATCCTTTCATATCAGATGGAAAAGATGTGCCGGAGGCAGAACTAGATCAAGGGCCGAAGGAGGACGAGCCAACGGAGACGACCAGGTCGAAAGATGCAACGATTACGACTAACAGCACTTCTACGACTGGTACGAACGCTGAAGAACCGCAATTGGATCCCAATACAAACTCTCAATCGAATCCTGATCCTGCATCCCCTCTCGAATCGCCTGCCGAGCAACCACTTGGTTCCGGGGAGAAAGCCCTAGACGATCTTCCAGCAGAGACAACAACGAGAAGCCCACCCGAGTTTAGCCCTCATGACGCAAACAAGCCAAGTCATATCTTCGAGTTGCCTGACCTTGACGAGCACGATTACGAGACGGACCCTTCTTCTATTTCAAAGAAACGATTCCGCCATCATCTTATGCATGATGAGTCCCTGGGGGTCGAATCTCTGGGAGCGCCGGCCGATGCCATCATCATCAACAACCCTAATAAGTTGCGTCGCAAGAGGAAGCCGCCTACTGTGCTCGAAGCGCAGCCCATCCAGCCACCTACCGACCTGGACTGGCAACAATTGGGCCCCAGCAACGATGGCGTAGAACTCGAGACAGAAGAGGTCGATGCTAACATCGACGAGTTGCGCCCTGACACTCGTATTCTTCGATCATCGGAATTACTGAAGTTGATGGGTACTCTTTCGAATGGATTCACTTCAAGCCAGTTGACCAACTACTGGAGATCTCGTCATGAGCAAAAGTATACGTCTCCTGATATTGTGAACTACTCTTGGATCAAAGGCCAGAGCCCTTGGGCGCCCATCGGCATAACGCGGCCCAAAGGTACCGGCAAGGCTGCATTTGCCCAAAGGATTGTGCAGGATATATGGAAAGTTGATATCCAAGAGCACATGAATGAACTTGGGAGAGCTACTGTCAGACTCGAGCATCACAACTTCAACCTTCTCATGCGTATGTCATTGACAGGCTTCAACTGCGCCCGTTAATTACTGACAACCACTCGCAGACGGCGTAACCAGCACAGGAGGTTTCCTTGGGGAGCTGAGAAGGGACTTCCTCGTGGGCGAGAACGAGAAGATTACGACTGGCATGGATACGCTCTACATCACTGCGAGAAAGTCAACTACTTACGGTATTCTTGCTCACATTGACCAGGTGCTGCAAAAGCAACAGACCCGGGTCATTGATGTGGATCATGAGACTACACAAAAGTTGAGTCTCATTTCGGACACGGAACTCGGGGAGCTTGGCCGAATCACAAAGACTTCACTTGAACGACTCAGACAAGGCACGGAACAGGTACGATACAACTGATCCCCAGGGGAAAACATCATGGTCTAACCAAGTGATAGAAACTCCTAGCTAGGTGGCTTCCTGACACGACTGAGACACCAGAGACTGAAGACCCTGCACACGTTGTACTTCGCTTGATTAGAGGCCGCGCCTTACCTCACCTCAACTTAGTCCGTCTTGAATGTCTTCCTGACGAACTCAGTGGCCGCCCTATCGAAGTTCAACGGCAGAATCGAGGCTTGTCGTGGAGAGACAAGCTTCACAAGTGGGCGAGAGTTGTCTCTCCCCTTAGCAAGTCACCCAAAGAATCTCAAACGGCCCTGCACCAAGTTTCGTTGTATGCATCCAAACCGGCTCCGGATGCCTATAGAGATGTGACAACCGCGACCTTTGGCCACCTTCTACACGACCCTCTAAAGGCAACTGTAAAGTATGCAAAGGGGGTGAATACTCTCCGCCGCCTTCGTCCCATCTTCACTCCTCTCATCCCCCATCCTGCCGCCTTCTCCGCCCTCAAGCTTGAGAGTTCTGAGCGATTGAGGCAGTCGACGACAATAATGCTACACCTTGAGCCTAGCTTAGCTCATACAGGTAGCCATAAGTCCGGAACTTACGGCAATCATGCAGTCTGTGTTCGGCTACCCATCAGTTCCGACGCTGACCTCTCCAACTTTACCATCCCTCAGAACGCGAGCGCCGAATGCGTTTTTCCCTCGCATACCACCGATGTTATGCTCCCCAAGGAGAGTGTAGATGTACGTCTTAAACATGAACGCTTCCTTACCCTGGATATCAACCAGCCGGGCCTCAAGAAGTTCTTGGAGACGTCGGAATTCAATCTTCTTCAGGGTCGTCTTCGAACACCTAATGTGGCCTCGCTCTCTGTGCCAGAGACATGGGCCAAAAATGATACAAACAACTTCATTGCATCCGATACCAAGATCGATGCCCTCTATAATTTCTGCGGTCTTGAGATCCGCCAGACCATCGAAATGCCCTGGCGTGGCCATAAACTGCAATACTCGAGCATCGAAGCTGGCCAACACGGTGGACAGAGACAGGAGATTACACTCCAGGCTAGCGTTTGGAAAGATCGCCGCCTTATCGGTTTTCCTGAAGACAGGCGAAGCGACTTCCTACACCTGGTCGAAGAACTGGCTACTGGAAAGTGTTTCTCTTGGTCCGAAGGCTACAAGGCCATCAAGGATCGTCAGCTGGAAGACTACAGCTACGACCTGCCTGAAAAGAAGCTTACTGAAGATATCATCGTGGACATGGACAAGTTTGACCATCGCGGCCGGCCGAACTTGAAGAGGCACGAGCAGGAGGCAGAACCGTTCGATGACAAATACTTGCCGCAACGTCGTGATATGGCTGTACCCGACAAAACGAGTAAGGAATTGAAGGACCTGAACGATGTGCTCGATGAGAGGGATACACGTCCCACTCGCTACCAAGCAGACGGCGCCAGACGTCCCAGCCGCAACCAAGGAGACGGCGCCAGACGTTCCAGCCGTAACCAAAGAGACGGCACCCACAAGGGTTTACCGAGGGGAAACAAAAGGCTCGATGACAGATCAAAGCAAAGAGCCGAGGGCAACAACACACCCGGCGACGAAATATTTGATAAGCCTAAAGAGCCTACCAAGACTCAGAACGGTGCCCTTCAAGACAAAATCGTCCCAGACGCCCCGGTTGACGATTTTGCCAGCAAGTTCGACTTGCGCAGAGGTTCTGCGCCTCCAACGCCCCCAGCTAAAAAGGCCAGCACCAGAAAGTCCGGTAACAAAAAGTCCAGGGGTAGAAAGTCCAGCACCAGAAAGTCCAACACCAAGCCCACCGCCAACACTAAGGTCGACGTGTTCGCCAGCAAGTTTGCCGCCCGCAAGGGATCTGATCACTGAGCTGAATAGGTAGAGAAAGATCGGCTACCGCGGCCAGGAGAACCTGACCGTAAACTCAGACGAGAAGGACTGTGACCGCGAAAGACATGTGGTATTTAACCGGCTATCGTCAGAATGATGAGAGAAGTACTTTTGAGATGATAGGATGAAGGTGAAGCTTAAATGGGAATGTATATTAGGCAAGCATGTGTATTATATGTAACATCAGATAGATTTATGCTTGAATGAATGTAACTACCAATAGCCCAATAGACACCACGATCACGAAAAAACACAGGGTGGGTCCATAATCCAATCAATCACATCGTAACAGCGTTACAGCAGGCTGCGTCTCAAGAGCGTACAACAGCCACGATAGCTTCATTTGCTTGGGCATATACAATCACATCACGCAAGCATGAGGAACAATGGTAACAGCACGAATCACTTCTTGACTCTCTATTCTTTTTTTCATTTGCACAACCTGAGATCCTTGGCCTTTTTCCTGCCACTCATTATGTGCCCCAAGACAAAAGCCGAGTGCTCATGCCAACATGATCATTTCGTCGTAGAAGCGAGTACATCAGCCCTAGGGCGCGCGATCGAAGTCGTAAGATCCCGCAGTAGGTTGTCAGTTCAGAAATAAGTTGCTTATTTCTTAGCAGCCTTGGCAGCGGACTTGGTGACCTTGCCGGAGCCAGCAGCAGCCTTCTCGACGGCCTTGATGACACCGACGGCAACGGTCTGTCGCATGTCACGGACGGCGAATCGGCCCAGGGGAGGGTAGTCGGTGAAAGCCTCAACACACATGGGCTTGGAGGGAACCATCTTGACGATGGCAGAGTCACCAGACTTGATGAACTTGGGGGCGGCCTCAGTAGCCTTACCAGTTCGGCGGTCGATCTTCTCCTGGATCTCGGCGAACTTGCAGGCAATGTGGGCAGTGTGGCAGTCCAGAACGGGGGCGTAACCAGCACCGACCTGGCCAGGGTGGTTGAGGACAATGACCTGGGCGGTGAAAGAAGCGGCACCGGAGGGAGGGTCGTTCTTGGAGTCACCAGCGACGTTACCACGTCGGATGTCCTTGACGGAGACGTTCTTCACGTTGAAACCAACGTTGTCACCGGGCTGGCCCTCAGTGAGCTGCTCGTGGTGCATCTCGACGGACTTGACTTCAGTGGTGACGTTGGAGGGAGCGAAGGTAACGACCATACCGGGCTTGATGACACCAGTCTCGATACGGCCGACGGGAACCGTTCCAATACCACCGATCTTGTAGACATCCTGGAGGGGAAGACGGAGGGGCTTGTCGACAGGTCGCTTGGGGGGCTCGATGGAGTCAATGGCCTCAAGGAGGGTCTTGCCAGAGAGCTTGCCGGACTTGATCTCACGCTCCCAACCCTTGTACCAGGGGCAGTTGGTGGAGGGGGAAAGCATGTTGTCACCGTTGAAACCGGAGATGGGGACGAAAGCGACAGCCTTGGGGTTGTAGCCGACCTTCTTGATGAAAGAAGAGGTCTCCTTGATGATCTCCTGGTAACGGGACTCAGACCACTTGGTGGTGTCCATCTTGTTGATGGCGACGATGAGGTTCTTGACACCAAGGGTGTAGGCAAGAAGGGCGTGCTCACGGGTCTGGCCATCCTTGGAGATACCAGCCTCGAACTCACCAGTACCGGCAGCAATGATGAGAATAGCGCAGTCGGCCTGGGAGGTACCAGTGATCATGTTCTTGATGAAGTCACGGTGGCCGGGAGCGTCTGCATGTTGTTAGAACGAGCACATGAGAGAGGATGGTGAAAACATACCAATGACGGTGACATAGTAGCGGGGAGTCTCGAACTTCCACAGGGCAATGTCGATGGTGATACCACGCTCACGCTCGGCTTTGAGCTTGTCAAGAACCCAAGCGTACTTGAAGGAACCCTTACCGAGCTCGGCGGCTTCCTATTGTCAAGGTGGTTAGCAACTGTTTCACGTATCATGATCGCGCCCGGATGATGATTGTGTGCAGGGAACAGGGCTTGCGTGTCCCAGCTCGAGTGGCGGGGTAAAATGCCCCACCAAAAAAAATTACGGTCGCACCGCAAAATTTTGTGCTCGAGCGGGGTAACGGCGTGTTGGAAATCGTGAAGGAAGCGATTCGACGCGCAAATCGAAGGGCAAAAGGGCGCTGATCGGAGGGAAATAACCAACCTTCTCGAACTTCTCGATGGTTCGCTTGTCGATACCACCGCACTGGTAGATCAAGTGACCGGTCTATCCAAAGTTGTTAGCATGATATGGCTGAAGACCCCGCCATGGATCACAGGCGGGGTTTGACGAGTGCAGGCAAGCAGCTCGCCGAGGGTTGTACTCACAGTGGTCGACTTGCCAGAGTCGACGTGGCCGATGACGACGACGTTAAGGTGAGTCTTCTCCTCCTTACCCATTTTGACGGTGTTGGATGGTTTGTGTGATGAAGGTTTTTGATGAACGTGCTGTGGAAAGGTCAGCAGCTGCGAGAGCGATGCGAAGAGGAAGGCAGGCAGTCACGAAGATAATCACAACAAGAGTCCTGCGATAAAGCAAAGGATATTGTTGATGATGCTCTTCAAGCCTTGAAGGGGGAGCACGTACAGATTCGCAGATCGGATGCTTGAACCGGGTATGCGAGACGAGGAGGGAAGAGAAGAAAAAAATAAAGGGAAGTGGTGGGAGAAGGAGATTTAAAAGGCTGGCAGAGGGTGGAGGGGGAG